>CM016561.1:28379402-28479402 GCA_003412495.2 Echium plantagineum | reverse complement strand
ATGATTTGGGGACTTATGTGTTCTCGTGTGTGCTGAACTGCTGATTATTATTAGGTAGAGTTAGGGTAAATTTTATGTTTCACCTAGACAGCACGCATTGGAGCGCAGTCTAAGGTTTACTTAGACAGCGCGACACGGGAGCGCTGTCTAAGTGAATCTTAGACTGCGTTTTTTTGATTTGTGCTGTCTAAGTGGTGCTGTCTAAGAATGATTTTGTACTAGTGCAATCTGTGGGATTTCAGGCGTTTTGACGATTTTCAGCAGCCACTCTGTGGGATTTCCAGACGTTTCAAGACAACTTCGGGGATCGGACTCACATCCAGGAAGCGAAGTTCAAGTATTACGTGTATTTAACTTTTGATCCTTACATTTTCATAATTTATATATTGAATTTATAGTTTATTTTGACAAAAGTAGTTTCAACTATTGATTCAATTACATTCGGATTTAAAATGCCCTTATATTTTAGTACAATTTAAATGTTTATATAGTTTCAGTATTAAAAAAAATCATATCTATGATTTTAAATTTGATTCTTTACTTTTTCTATATATCAATGTCATAGTTCTTTACATTATAAAATATTAGTATCTTACAAACAAAAAGATTAACTTAGAAACAAAAGGTATAAAAAGATTGATTATACAATTTTTTATGATTTAATACTTATCGTTTTTATATGAATAAAACACTAAGAATAGTTTTAAAAGAAAAGTATCTAAGAGAAGTGTTCTATAAATGACTTATTCCTCTTAGTTATTTAAAGAAATGATAGTAGTACATTAGATAATGTTCTTATAATTCTGATTCTATCTAGTGTTGTTAATGGGTCGGATAAACCGTAAAACAAATTGGAATTCGGTTTATCCAATCCTAAAATTCATTCAATAAGAAATCGGATCCGGTTCGGTTCCAAGTTTCGATCCGATATCCGGGTCGTATCTGGACCAGGAACCGATTGAGGGTCCGTTAGGTTTATTTAATGTGTGATTTCAGATACAATTTTTGAAGTTGATTCGTACTAGAACGATAATTAATTTTGAATATATTTATGTTTCAGATATAATGTGTCATTTGGAATACAATTTTAGATTTCGGATACAACTTTGGATCTCGAATACAATTTCGGATTTCGGATATAATTGGACCGGACATGTCCGGTTTCGGATAAACCGGACCTGTTCCAACCAGTTCAGTCCGATTTTGAAATGTTACTCCAAACTATGTTTCGATCCCGTTTCGTGTGGATAGGAACTGGGACCGGTTCAGTCCTGGATTGGATGAAAACCAGTCCGTTTACTAATCCTATCTAAGGTCCAACAAATATTATATAACTTTTTCATAGTACATCTCAATCTCGTAATCTTTTTTCAAAGATAAATTGTAGAATCTTTGGCACGTACTTTTGTATAGCTTGTCCATATTTTAGTCAATTACTATTTATATGTATTGTACATATGTATCACCGCATATATTAATATAATGTAAAAACTAAAATTCTTATAATGGTTCACTACCGTCTATGTACTCTTACTAGAAAGTATCGTAGAAAGTTAAGGTGCCGTATAAACATCATCCGTACAAATTTTCGTACGGGGTTTATATAAGGTGCCGTATCTTTTTAAGGGATTAGGGGTGTAAAAATTATACATATACGGATTTATACGGATAAATATTTATACGGAACCGTAACCGTTCCGGAAAATATCTATTAGATTTGAAAAAGGTCAATTTTTTTTGTTACATGTTATACGTTTGAATATTTTCGTTGAGAGTATATCACTACATAAATACTTCTAAATTCATGTTTTAACAAGTTACAAAATATAAAATGACTAATTTGCCCTTATATAAGTCACATGTTTGCCATGTGCCAGGTAGTTGCCGGAATTCATGAAGGAAGTGGTGAATTAGTCCTTTTATAAAACTTCAGTGAGCGAATGAGTCTTTTCATATGTGAGCGAATAGGGATTTTGGCTAAACATGAGTGATGGTTCAGACGTTTTGCCCTATATATAATATATATTTACTATTCATTGAAACTTTCGATAACACGTCTAGATTTTAAAAAAATATACAAATAATAAAAGTGGAACAGAACGTGACTCTTGCAAAAGTGTAACCGAACTGGATTGTTACAAAAGTCAGAAAAAGACAGATAATAGAAGTGGAACAGAACGAGACTCTTACAAAAGTCTGAAAAAAGAAGAAGACAAATAATAGAAGTGGAACAGAACAATACTCTTACAAAAGTGTAACCGAATTGGACTCTTACAAAAGTCTGAAAAAGACAGATAATAGAAGTGGAACAGAATGGGACTCTTATGGTGCGTTTGGATTGGGGTGAATCTAGGTGAGGGTAAACATTTAAAATTAACCTAGGTTAGGGGAATGTAGGTGAAACTATTATAATTCCTGTTTGGATACAATTACCCTTCACTAGGTAAAACAAAATAATTAATAACTTGAAAAACAACATTATAAAATTATTAACTATTAAACTGACATTAATATCCTTCTCTTTATTTCAACACAAAATATCTTGTTTTTGTTTGCAAATTAAATGTTATTAAATAAAAATATTAACAAAACATAAATATGTTCTATAATAAAAAAAATATAAGAAACGTATCTATAATCTTTAGCAAAATAAACATACACATGTTTAACAAAAGATAAACATAAACAATAAATATCGTGTACTTAATTATTAGTACACAAGTATTTATAACAAGGAATATGCCAATGGTCGTATATGTTGATTTACATACATTCAAAAGGTGATTTGATAATTAGATGATTAATTGAAAAAATGATTAACATCGATTATTACACTAGGAGAAAAAGGTCGACGTAACAACAAACATATATAGTACACACGGATTGAAATTGAAAATCAAAAAAATATAATCTTTTTATTATTCAAGCGAGAAAGAAAGAGCAGCCAAGAAAAAACTGTTTCTTCAAGCGGAAAGAGAGAGTTGACAAGAAATGCAAGAAAGAAATGAAGCGGTAATTTATATGATGAGGGAAGTTATTTTTTTAAGAGGCAAATAATATTTGGCGGAGAGTAATATTATTGATGGGTAGTTTAGTCTCATCTAATAATAAAAAAAAAAATTAATTCGTTAACCTAGCATTACCCACCGATTTGGGGGTGAACGATTTGAAGGTGAATGAAGGAGAATGTGTTAACCTACATTAACCTAGATTCACCTACATTAACCTTAAAAAAAATAAAAAACTGGTTTCAAACGGGGTGAATGATAAATTTCACCTAGATTCACCTAGGTTCACCCCAATCCAAACGGACCATTAGAGCACTTACATCAGTCTCCCAATAAATTACTCTATAATACACTTCTAACCGCCAATGTTCTATTTTTGGCATTAACTTATTATACATCTACTTTATCAGCTTCCCTATTATTTACCCAAACTTAAAATTTTGAAATTTTAAATGTGTCAATATTTTGTTAAATTTCCAACAACTATTTTTTTAAGTACATAGTGATTTAAACAATTTGTGAATAAATTTCATTATCTCCTCTTTTTAAAATTTAGATGAATTTCAAAAGTTTTTCACTAAAAATTAAATAAGTTTTATAGCATTGATATTTTAAGCATAAATTAACTAATAGTAATATAGCATGTAAAGAAATTATTTGTTGAATGTAAAATTAGTGAAAAAATACAATTCTGATATTTTTTATAAAATGAATTTGTTGATGTTAACTATAGATGATATTGATAAATAGTTATTGTGTAAAATATGTACAAAAATAGAATAGTCATACTAATTTGTTATCAATAATTAAGGAGATTGTGAGTTTCCATATTGTTTATAGGGTAGATGCCAAAAATAAAAATTATCCTTCCTATTTTCATAATATGTTTAAATTTAAGTAATTACTAATATGGTACTCCTTATATTTGTTGCAAAACACACGTTAAAATATACTACTACTAAATTGATCATTCGGATTTAAATAAGACTTTTGTATGTATATAAAAATTATAAACTTTATTAACAGAATCATCATGGAAAAGCAAATTAAATAATCAATTATAAATGGATATGGTATAATGGTATTTAAAAAATTAAGGAAACAAAATTTCACAAATATCTTTTATTGCTAATGTTAAAATTTGAGGGAATTAGATAAATTAATTTAAAAGACACCAGTAGGCAATAAATAAATTATGATATCTATTTTATATGTAATTTTAATAGGGATGTACTCTTATTCTAAACAAAGCTCATTTATTGCATCATTTGATGGTTGAACGTTATTTGAAGCGAATTCATCATTTCAATGATGAGTGTATTAACCGTGTGAAGATTGTTTCTCATTCCATGCAACGGTCAAATACATTTTGCGTGAATTTGTATAAGTTGATGGTGTGTGTATATTTTTTTTGGCAGTTGGTGTATTTTAGGGTAACTGATAAAGTATCATTTTTGTATGTTTTTAATAGCTTTTAGGATAACTGATGTTAGTGCTCAAAAGTGTAACCGAACTGAACTCTTACAAAAGTTTTAAAAAAAGACAGATAATAAAAGTGGAACAGAGCGGGACTCTTACAAAAGTGTAATCGGACTGGACTCTTATAAAAGTCTGACAAAAATAGACAAATAATACTAGTGGAACCTAACAGGACTCTTACATAAGTGTAACCAAACTGAACCTTACAAAAGTCTGAAAAGAAAATAGATAAATAATAAAATTGAAATAGAGCGGGACTCTTACAAAAATGTAACCAAACTGGACTCTTATATAAATCTAAAAAAATTGATGGATAATAGAAGTGGAACAGAACGAGACTCTTAGAAAATGTACACGAACATGACTCTTACATAATCCGAAAAAAAATTAGAGTTTCCTGGTAGTTAACTAGTGAGTGCGAAACTGTAGAATTCTAAGAACAGTGAAAAACAGCATACACTTCGGAAAATACCAAGAAAACACCTCAAAAGTTGTCCTATAAAACCAACTTGTTTGTCTAATTGTCCCCTTAATTTCATCTCTTATCATCTTTCTCACATACCCACTTGAACCACTTCTTCTTGTTGCATATTCTGGTGTGATTCTCTAAAAGGTGCTCATTAATTAATTCATTATACATAATATATATATCTTAAATCTGTTATTGTCATATCATAGACTCGATCCGGACCTCGAATAATATCTCGTGCTCACTAGGCTACTAGTTAGTCATTCATTATATTAGACTTTTCAGTGGCTTTAGTATAATTTAATTGCAGAACCTTTTCTTGATAAATTCTTGCAGAATCTTTTCTTGGGTATTTTTTACTTGACTTACATCCTTAGAAAAATATTAACTTTATTTTATTCTTGATTTGTAGAATCTGCATTGACAATTGAGGACTGTTTTTATATTTTCATGTGCTTGTTATTTGGCTTACTTTATTAGAAGATTGCTAACTTTACTTCAACCATTAATCTTGATATAATTATTGGTGAATCTTTTCTTGAGTGCTCATTATTTGGCTTACATTGTAATATTAACTTCACTTCAATTTGATTTATTATAATTTTTAATTGTGGTTACTGATTTATGAATTTTTGCTTTTTGGTCGGCTAGAATAACTGAGATTGACTTGTTAGGAAAAGGTTTTTCTGCATTGTAAATTGAAGAATTTTTTATATCCTAAATAGCTGAAATATCAACATCAATGTTCCTTACCTTGTGATAACAAAGAGGCTCCCGCCCGAGTGATTTAAGGGGTCGGATAGTAGGGATCCTTAAGGCTCCCGCCTGAGTGATTTAAGGGGTCGGATAGTAGGGATACTTAAGGCTCCCGCCTGAGTGATTTAAGGGGGTCGGATAGTAGGGATCCTTAAGGCTCCTGCCTGAGTGATTTAAGGGGGTCGGATAGTATGAACTCTTACATTGTGATAATAAAGAGGTTGTTTCTCGAAACTAGCTGAAATATGAGTGAATAACTCAATTGTCTCATCAAGTCACTTATTAATCAATGTAACATTTTCTTGATAACTACTCTCTCCATTTACTTTTAGTTGTCGTTATCTTATTTGCACATAGATTAAGGAAAATAAAAAGTAGTTAAAAAAAAATGTATGGAGAGACAATTATTTGGAATTATATCATTGGTTGGTTGATAGTTTTATGAAAAAGAATAGTAAGAATGTAAAGGCACAATTTTCAGTGCTAGAACGACAAGTATTCTTTTAAAAAAAAATTGAGCTAAAATGACAAGTAAAAATGAAGCCAAGGAGTATTATACATAAATTCTAAAGTTATCCCTTTTTTATCTTTTCTTCTGTTGTTTATGTATTGGAATTGGGTTGGGTTGGGGGGGGGGGGGGGGGCAAATTTGATTGGAAATTTATATTTTAGATTTCATATGACTATGTGAATGGAAAAGAGAAGGGGGCAAGCTTAAGTTTTCATACTAATACTTAGTCTTGGATTATCTGTTTAATAGATATTAGTGTAAGATTGAAACTTGTAGTACATTGACACTAAATTTGGAAGTTATGCTTTGTACTGTATGATAATTACATGGGTGGTCAGAGTGTAACAGTTTCAGCTTTTTGATGGTCTGTTTAGATTGTGGTGAACAGAGGTGAAATATCGACTTATAAATACTTCCGGAGTTTTTTTTCTTTCTTAACTTTGGTGTTACCTTGCGAATGCATGATTATCATAAACATTTTCTGTTCGAAGTAATACTTATTCTGAAACTGGATCTTGAACGTCAATTACGTAATAAGTTTCTGAAACTATTGCTAGGCTAGTGTAGTTGGCAATTTTCATTTGGCACCTTTTTGTTGGTCATGTTTATTATATCAACAATGATGTATTATTCCTGATGATTGTTGCCTTTTTCCAATTAGATATTTATCTTTTCACTACACAATTAATGGGTGGAAAGAGTTCAAAGTCATCTGGCCGCTATTCATCCTATGCATCCAGTTCACGTTCTTTGGGCCAAGGCTATCAGCAGAGTCCACATGCGCAGCGTAGTTATCCACAACAATCGTCCCATGATCAATCCACCTACAGTCATGCACCGACACCATCTCCTCAGAGTCACCGCTGCGGACTGCTTCCTGAGTCAAGGAAAAGACTTGAGAGGAAATTTTCTAAGATAAATGATAATTACAACACTATAGAGGAGGTAGCTTGATAATTGAATACTGACTTGACTTAATTATTTAGAGATATGAAACTGTTTAATTTTTAACCTGTAAGTTGATTTATGAAACTTGATAACATTTCATGAGAAGTTGCCCTTTTTACTATTCGATCATCTTATATCCCCATGGGTTTTGTAAAAATTGATCTTCTTATTTCCACTTTGTTTTAATCCTCCTATGTGTACTAAACTTATAAGTAACTGGCAATTTACAGAAAATGCTTTTCCATCAATATCTTAGTTGGCATCACTCATTGACTCTGGCTTTTCTTGATTCTTTATAGGTTACTGAGGCCCTTGATCGTGCTGGTCTAGAATCATCAAATTTAATAGTCGGCATTGATTTTACAAAGAGCAATGAGTGGACCGGTATACTTATATTTGTCTTTCTGCATTTAATACGCGTTAGAAATGAATAATCCAGTCATTTAAAAATCTGTTTAGGAGCCAGATCATTCCAGCGTAGAAGTCTGCATGACATTGGGGATGGGCAGAATCCGTACGAGCAAGCAATATCAATTATAGGGAGAACATTATCCAAGTTTGATGAGGATAACTTGATTCCTTGTTTTGGGTTTGGAGATGGTATAAACTTTTAAGATGCTCCTTATGTTTATTATTGTCTTTTCAACGTTCAGTGTAAAATATTTACTCAATCCTGTCATTGTCAGGTACAACTCATGACCAAGAAGTCTTCAGTTTTTACCCAGATGATCAAGTTTGTAACGGATTTGAGGAGGTGTTGAGTAGATATAGAGAACTAGTCCCTCAGTTACGGCTTGCAGGTGTGTTAAATGCATGCTTCCTTGTTTAGACTTCTTTTCACGGTCTTCTGTTACAATAAATAACCTTCACCTGTTTTCCTTAATTCAGGTCCAACATCATTTGCTCCTGTAATTGAACAAGCTATCACTCTTGTTGAAGAAAGTGGCGGGCAGTACCATGTGTTACTAATCATAGCTGATGGCCAGGTACCTATAGTAACAGTAAATCTGTTTGATCACTTTTAATGTTGAATATGCTGCACATGTTAAATCGTGCCAGATTCATTCTTAGTAACCAATAAGATTCTCTGACATGAACTGGGTGGTTTGATCAGCCAATTTGTAGTAATACTTCGAAAATTGATGTTCCTTTTTTGTTCCTCGAAAGCTATAGCATACTAAGAAATTCTATTCTGCCTTAGTATGCCATCATCTCGGGACTATAACCAGTTTTCCATCTCTCTTTTATTCTACATCTCTACAAAATCTCTTACAACACTCTTATATTCAAATAAGAACTGATGGGAAAGAACTGATGGGAAAGAATAAACTTAAGGCAGTACGCAACTGAAGTTGTCATGTGAGTTGGTTATGAATAATATAATGAATTATTGAGGAACTTCGGAGTATTTTTGCGGAGTGTTGAACCTGCTTTTATTTTCCGTAGGTGACTAGAAGCGTTGATACTGGAAATGGGCAGTTGAGCCCTCAGGAAAGGAAAACAGTTGAGGCAATTGTGAAAGCAAGGTGATCTACATAATAATTGTTGATTTTCAAAAATGATACTCAGTCCGTTCTTTTTTAATTGTCCTTCTAGCTTTAACTTTTTGGTTCTAAAGAGTTGTCTTTCTAGCATAATTAATTGTACTTTTACATTTTCAATGTACTTTTTTTAAACACTTTTCTTATAAATTTATTAACCAACCAATTATATAGTTTCAATTGATTGTCATTTTACATTCTCAATGTACTTTTTGGCTAGTCTTTATTTTCCTTAATCTATGTGCAAATGCCTAAAAGGACAACTTAAAAAGAATGAGAGTAGTATTTAATACATTAACATGCTTCAATGCCTATGAAGAGGCTCCTTCCTTTTCTTTTCTTTTTTGTAAATTAGCGATGAGGTGAGTTTCGAACCCAGGACCTTTTGGCCACTAGCGAGAGCTTTTTCCACTAGGCTATTCGATTAACTCACCTCATGCGTTATGAAGAGGCTCCTTCCTAAGCAGGATAAAAGGAGGGAGGGGAGGTAGGAATAGACAAGAAGTTTAGGTAGTGTAAGAGTCATTTTCATTTATTCCAGTATATCCAAGAGCCAAGGACTATAAAATCTTTAACGCCATAGGACATAGCAATATTAATTATATGTAATTTATGTGTTTATATCAATGCAGCGAGTATCCTTTGTCAATTGTCTTAGTTGGTGTTGGAGATGGGCCATGGGATATGATGAGGGAATTTGATGACAATATTCCTGCTCGAGCCTTCGATAATTTTCAGGTAGGTTGAAATCTTCTGTCTTCTGTTGTTGCTTCTTCTTCAGACACCTTTTTGTGATTGCTCACGCTATAAAACCTTTGCTCGTTGGACTTATTTCTTTCATATGCCTTGTGTAGTTTGTAAATTTTACTGAAATAATGTCAAAGAACACGGAACGAACAAGGAAAGAGGCTGAGTTTGCTCTATCAGCTTTGATGGAAATACCATCTCAATACAAAGCTACACTCGAGCTAAACTTGTTGGGGTGAAGTACAATCTGCATTGGTTGTTTTCCTGGTTTTATCAGCTGTATTCTATTATTAATGGTTTCTATGTGTTTGGTCATATGTTCAGATCTTGTAGAGGGAAAGACGTAGACAGAGTTGCCCTTCCCCCACCTTTTTACGGTTCAGCTTCTCGAAGCACATCCAAACCTTCAAAAGACAACAGTTGCAGTCCAAGTGCTCCTTCTGCTGCATATGACACAACTGCAACGGCAAGCAAACCTGCAAGTTCTTTTGATGATAATGTAAACTATGTTCTAATCTCAATATCTTGATAGTATCTCATTAAGTTTCCGAACAATTCAAGAGTGTAATTTCTTGTAAACTTTTTAACGAGTCTGATAAATCTTGCTTCTTTCAGCTTTGTCCCATATGTATCACTAATGCAAAGGATATGGCATTTGGCTGTGGACATCAGGTATTGATAATAAACTCAGACTGTTAATTTGATTCAGATATGGAACGGTATTTAAAATATCTGTTAAACTTCTGATTATTTTGCAGACATGTTGCGAATGCGGTCAGGACCTTCAATTGTGCCCTATATGTAGAAATGCCATTCAGACGAGGATAAAATTGTACTAGAAGCCTTGTACTGAGCATCTTCGGTACAAGGCTTCACTAGAGTTATCTAGTTCATGATTCAACGTTCTCGTTTATTTGTCAGAAATGCCACATTTTTTTTAGTTTTTGCTTTGTTGATACGAATGTAACGGATACTCAATATTATTATTGCTTTGTACATAACTTGTTTACTATTTTCAATATAGAGGACGAAATTATCCAGCAATTAACATCTTTCATTTTTCATTACACAATCTTATTATTTGCTTGCGAATAAATTGAAATTGTATATTATAATGCAGCTTTTTTAATTGTCGACGGGGTTATTGCACTCGTTTCTCCTCTTAAGCTCCACGCAGAATATTGTAACCGATTGTTAAATGAAGGTAAGCTTCTTCTGTGTGTACCACCAAACTTCATGGTCATGCAAAGTAAGCATCCTGTTTTAGGAAAATTTGCCAGATGGACCAAATGCACTTCACAGTTTGCCTGCCATGTACCATCTGTATATAACATCATGCTTTTCCTCGTAATAGAAACATGCAAGTATAGATGGCGAAAATACTCGAAATACTCGCCATTGCTGCAGTTTTGCAGGTAGCCTTTAGTGAATCCATCTCTGGATTGCCCAACACTACATTTACAGGAGCTCTCAGAGGATCCCAAAAAATGGTGGGGAGTGGGAAATGGCAGCTTCTGTTAAACAACACTGGTGTTGTGGCGATGCACATGGCGTTAACTCGTCATGATACTGTGGTTTTGTTTGACAGTAGCGGAATACCAGGCCAGTCAGGTTATCGACTAAAGCATAGGCATAATGGATCAAGGTGCCATTTTAATTCCAGTTCAGGGGATCCTTCTTGTTTTGCTCATTCTATCGAATATAGCATCTCGAGCAACAAGGTCAGACCTCTGTTACTGGAAGGCGAGACTCGCCATTCTTCTGGTTCTATTTTGAATACTGGAACAATTATCCAGGTGGGGGGCATCAATGATGGAAAACAATTGATTCGTGTTTTCAAGCCCTGTGATCATGGTCGTTGTGACTGGCAAGAACGGAGAAAGCGTTTAGCTGAAGGTCGTTCCTATTCTTCAGCTTTATCGCTCCCAGATAATGACCAGGTAATCGTTGTTGGGGGGTCAATGGAATTTTCATACGAGTTTACCCCGAAGAAATCCAACAAGGACAAGTCTTTTAGGCTCCCATTCCTGGATACGACCTTCAACAGTCATCCACATTCAAGTAATCTTTACCCCTTCCTGCATCTTTCTTCTGATGGCAATATTTTCATTTTCACCAACCGTGATTCGATCCTGCTTGATTATAACTCACACAAGGTGGTGAAGCACTTTCCTCGGATGCCCGGGGGAAGTTCCAGGACTTTCCCCAGCTCTGGCTCATCTGTGATTCTACCCTTGGACTACTCAGATGGTTTCAAGAAAGTTGAAGTTATGGTATGTGGAGGCGCGGATGCAGATACTATAGGAATCAACACCTGCAAAGACTTGAAGGGCTTGAGATCCTGTGGAAGAATGGTGATCACAGGTAACGAACATAAGTGGAAGATGGACAACATGCCTAAGGGGCGCCTGATGAACGACATGGTGTTACTTCCAACAGGGGATGTACTCATCATAAATGGAGCTCAGCGTGGTTGTGCAGGATTGTATCACAATGCTTCCTCTCCTGCTCTTGAACCGTACCTCTACAATCCACGGAGGGGAAAGTTTTCAGTTCTTAGAGCCACCAAAATCGCAAGAATGTATCAATCATCTGCAGTTCTTGTTCCTGACGGGAGAGTTTTGGTAGCGGGTGGCAACCAAAACCATGGTTATGTTTTCAAAAATGTGAAATACCCTACTGAACTGCGGTTACAAGCATTTCAACCCCCGTATTTGGATGCTCAATTTGATCATTTAAGGCCACAAAATGTGAGTATACATAGTAATCGGACGAATGGGGCTATTAGATACGATCAAGAGTTCTCTGTCCAGTTTCATCTCCAGGCGAAGCCTGATAATGTCACATTCACTGCGTATTTGCCTCCATTTACGACACATTCAGTTTCGATGAATCAAAGAATGTTGAAACTAAAATGCGTGGAGATGGTGAGAAGCATAGATGGTGTGGTGAAGGCACGTCTTCAGTCACCTCCAAAAAATGTTGTTGCACCTGCAGGATATTACATGCTTAGTGTTGTGAATGGAGGAATCCCTGGTGTATCCCAATGGGTTAAGTTTATGAAATAAATCTTATGAGGTTAATAGGTAGACTAACCTCTCATTAAAAAAATCTATAATATATTATGCACTTACAAGTTTTAAGTTATGTAGACAAAAATATAATAGTTGCTCATTTAATAATTCCAAATCTTTTGTCGAAATTAGTTCAATGTTTTGAGTTTTTTCGATATTATGACAAAGTCGCTTATTATAAACAGATAGCTTGCAACTCATATATTAGTGTACCGTGCACGTAGGAACTGATCTGTAGTTTTCTTAATAAACTAGTACTAGATTATGTGCATTGCATATGGACATTTATGAAACCCCAAGTCTGGTGGAGCGGTTCCGTACGAGGCCCACACTATTCTTCCCAATTTGGGCTCCGTCACCCCTCCGATCGTGTACGCCCATTTTGTGGGCCGCACCTCCCATCACGTACGAATCAAAGCTAAAATTACTAATTTAGAGAATATTGTAAAGCAAAAACATATATAAATTCAACCCTTATTTTCTAGTGTAGTATTGTAATTTCAGTAGGGGCAAACAATCATTTGCTCCTTTGGAAGGCTGGGGGAGGGGTAGGTCGATGGTCGAATCAGGAAGGGGTGAGAGGTCGAGGTCGATTCTGAGGGAAGGGGTGAGAGGTCGAGGACGAAGGGGGACATGAGGGTTGGGGAAGCTGGACAGGTGGTGGTAAGGGTGGGAAAAGCAGGAGGGTGGGTGGGACCACAAAGGATGGGGTGGGGAGGAAGCAGGCGGGCGGGGGTGTGGAAGATGATCCAATGTTTAAAATGTTATTAGTTGTCTGATGTCTCTATATGTCTTGAAATTATAAAAATATCCCAAAATAATCTATAACCGTTTGCCGCACCTATTTTATATTTACGGGGACCAGTTGCTTATCGGTAATATTTACGGGAAAAAGTGAAACATTTACAGACTTACTAGAACCGTTTCAGCAATCACCGACTTGTCTCAGCTTTTAGTAATTACGTCGTTAGAAGATTAACTTGAATTATTATCAAAATATAAATAAAAAATGTTTTATTATCAGTGATTAACTTTTAACTAATACATCATATTACTACAAAAATCATACCATCATAACAACAGAATTTTGGTTTAGTCCACTAGCAACTTGCATGTAAACTATGTATGATATAATACTTAAGAACAATAATCAAAGCTTTGCCCCATTATTTAATTCATTCTTTTTATTCATCAAAACATAGATGTAAAGTTCACTCAAGTAATAGTTTTGATGAGAATTGAGGTCTACCTTATCCATAAAAAAACATTACTAATTAAACCACATGCAATGATTGGTTTATACTGATGATGATATGGTTTGAGGGACCATCATCTCTAACCTTAACTTAATAAAGAAACAGGACCATATATAATCACCCCTCTTCACAAGCAAAGTATATGATTCATTAACCCCCTTTTCACTAATTGGTCCAAAACGAGTTGCATATCCTTAAACGTCCTCATAAATCGAGAAAATTGTCAAAATAGTCTCAAATAATATGTATAACTTGCACTTCAATCCTAATAAATATATGGTCTGCGCAAATAATCCCAATATTGGCGTCAAAAGGTGCAGTTTAATCCCGGTTTTGACGGAGACGTTAAATTTTGAGGGAAATAGGGCCAGAAAAGAACTTTTAAGCTTAAATATTTCTTGAAAATGTGCAATTTAATACCTGATATTGGTCGAAAATATGCATTTTAGTCCCTCTTTCCGTCAAAAGATGGACTAAACTGTACCTTTTAAGCCAATATGAGAGACCATTTGTGCAGACCGAACATTTACAAGGACTAAACTGCAACATGCACACATTATCTGAGACCATTCCATCAATTATCTCTCATAAATCGAACATAAAACGATGCCCATTTTCGATTGGTGATCACTATAAATACATACCATTTCTATCTCCCTTAAACATACCAAAAACAAGAACAGAACCATTCTTATAAGTACACCTAAATCATCATTCTTTTTTTAATTTCTGAAAAGTGTTCTAAGATGGCAAGTGCCATGCATGGAACACCAAGGAATCAGCAAACAGTGAGGCGTGAAAAAGGAATGTTTTCAGCATCTGAAGACAGTGCCATGATTAGGCAAATTACCTCAACTCATACTCCTGATGGGAGACAAGTTGATGTCATTCCCATGATTCAAGTCATTGAGGAACTCCTCCATCAGATTTCGCCCTCGTTCGATGATCACAACGTACGTATAACGTGTACTTTTTGTATTATTTTCGAGATATACGTTTAGTTTTTTATCATATGATAAATTTCCTGGCTCCGTCAGTGACTGATATTAATGATGTGCAGGACACACAAAAAACAGTTGAGTCACTAGAGGAAAAAGTTGCAATGGTTGCATATGATGGTATCCTGGAAGGTTTATCTAATATCTGCCAAAAGATTTCGTGCGAGGTTATTCATCTTTGTTACATTTTTCAAGTTCAGAATTTTACTAATCAAGATTCAAGTGTTGCATTCATTATTATATATACTTGATTTGTTAATATACATGCATGGTGCTATCGAGAATTGAGAAAGAGTAGCTCTTCACATGCATGCATTGCTAGAACGACAATTAAAAAGAAATTGAGGGTGTGTGTATATATATAATTAGTGCTGGAAAGGAGTCGGGTACCCCGTGACTCGCTTGAGCACCCGACTTAACTACTCGAATAATCGATAGGCTGCTCGATAGTTAAGGAGTAGGGTAGGAGCCGAAGGTGGTGCTCGTTTAGAATACCCGACTCGCTCGGTAATTACCCGGGCACTTAACAAACTACCAGAGTATTAATTTAATATGTGTTCAAATATTATTTATAATTGAGTTTTGTAAACTTAATTTTCATCAACATTTCAAATAATTAACTTTTATGTAATTTATTAATGTTCCAAATATACCAATGTATTCCTTTTTTCTTAAAAATAAGTTTTTTTTTTTTCATTTCGCCTTAAGGAGCCGGGTAATTAAGGAATAGAACCGGATAATTACACAACCAGACTCGTTACTACTCGACTCGTTATCATAAGGAGTCGAGTTGCGTACTAAAGTTATGCTCGCTAAATTTACTCGTTACTATCCGTCTCGTTATCTTAAGGAGTAGAGTGGGGTACTCCAAGACCCGGCTCAGCACTAAATGTAATATCTACTTCTAGGACACCGCGCCTACTTAATTCTGACTATCCATTCATGCATGACTGATTGCAGTTGGCATGCAAGTGCACAGGAGGAGGAGATGCACACACCTCGACCATGGCGATACTAGGGATGCTATCCACCTACCAGTGGGATGCCAAATTAGTACTAACTCTGGGTGCATTTTCTGTCAATTTTGGAGATTTCTGGCTCACGGTTAACCTGGTCGTGTCGAATCCCATTGCAAAGTCTTTGGCTGTTCTGAAACAAATGCCTGACTTTGTAGAACATTCCCAGGGGCTGAAGCCTCGATTCGATGCCATCAATAACCTTGTGAAAGTTGTATTGGAAGTGACTAAGTGTGTGATTGACTTCAATGATCTTCCCTCACAGTACATTTCTGATGATGATACTTCTTTAGTTGCTGCTAAGGCTCATATCCCTTCTGCTGTCTACTGGACTATCCGCAGCATGGTTGTCTGTGCCTCACAGATTGCTCGCCTCCCCGGGATGAGTTACGAGTAAGGGCTCATTACACTACCTATGCTTCTTATCTGTTTTAAAGTAGTAAGTGTTTGCACTTCACTCTCTCATCATTCGGAAATAACCTCCCTGTTATCACAGGGATAATGCTACATACTTTTTCACACCATCCTTATCAGACCCCCCCCCCCTGCCCCTACCCTGTTTACACTTGAGCCTTGTGCCCTCATCGTAGGCATTGGGGTAAGCTGATGTTCGTGACGTGCTCATGTTTTCCATTTTGAATTAGGACACGATCCTGGAACAGAATGCCTAATTACCATCCCCTAGTAGGTTAATTCATTTCACATTTTCACCGTTACTGGTCTAATCAGTGAATGAATATGCAGGTTATTGATCTCAACGACAGACATATGGGAGCCGCAAAGCTTGGTGCACAAACTTGGAAGCATACTGGAAGACCTCAGGAATCATCTCAGGAACTGCCATCAACACATTGGTATGAGTTTCGTTTGCATACAAGTACAACATATAATTATCTGATATAAACAATCTTCCATGTTTATGTATGATTTCTTTTATTTTTGCAACAGACGAGAAGAAACACGCTGAGTACTTCGCAATGCTCATTCACCTCTTTGAGACGGCCCATATGGACAACATGAAAGTTCTTAAGGCTCTACTCTATCTCATCAATGATTTAGCACCTCTAGTAATTGGTAGAACACAAACTACGGTATGTTCACAAGTCCACGAGTCACCTTCATAACTCTACTTTAAGCCGAGTGTAGACGTAATTACATGAACAGTCCCCGGAGTTTGGTAAAAGTCGAGACTTAGTCAACAGAGTTTTCATTAGTGCAAATGGAAAGGACCAGATATGCATCAAGCATGTAACTACAAGAACTACCATTGCACCAATGCGAAATCTGAAAGCTAAGTCTCGATTTCTGACAAACTCCGTGAACTGTTTGTGCAACTATCTCGCCCAATGTACCATAACCATTATTATTAAGGGAGCAACAGTTGTATAATCTTAATCATTATTGTGAAAAGGTCAACATTGAAGCATTAAGGAGGAGAACAACGCTACTACTTATTTCAGATCTTGATATCTCAATCGATGAGCTAACGATACTAATCAACATATACCAACAAGGGCAAGAGCTCCCATATGATATCATATGGATCCCAATGGCGGAATCTTCATCAACGCCATCATCACCAAACGTGCGATGGAGTGAAGAACATGAGAACAAATTCAGGACGCTGCAGAAATTGATGCCATGGTACACCGTCAATAATCCTGCTTTGATGGAACCTGCGGTTGTCAGATACATCAAAGAGATATGGCGATTCACGAGGAGAACAATGCTGGTTGTACTAGATCCACAAGGCAAGGTTGCATCTCTTAATGCAATTCACATGTTCTGGATCTGGGGAAATCTTGCATTTCCCTTCACATACAATCACGAAAAGTTGTTGTGGGAAAAGGAAGCCTGGAAACTCGAACTCTTGGTCGACGGAATTGATCCTTACATTCTTGATTGGGTAAAATCCACTCTTATCTTTCACTTTTAGTTCCCGCGTAAACATCAACACTAACATGACTTAACGAATTCAAAGATGATCCCACCTAAGCGGGAAAGGGGGGTGGGGGGTCTGATAATATGCAACCTTCCGTGTGATATCAAGGAGGCTGTTTCAAATGGACCTCAGTAAAGTGAAAACACTATCGACATTATTTACTGCCTCATAATATATAAGAAGCGTAAGCAGTGCAATGAGTCATTACGTTATTGCATTATATCCAAGAGCGAGAGAATATAAAATATTTGACTTCGTAGAACATACAAATTAAACTACCCTGAATCAATGATATATCTTAACTCTATAGTCATGAAATGTGCAGATGTCCAAAGATAGGCATATTTGTTTATACGGAGGAGAGGATATCGAATGGATCAGGAAGTTCACTTTACTAGTGAAAGACATCGCAGCACGAGTAGGGATCGAAATAGACATGATGTATGTTGGGAAGAAGAGTGGCAAGGAGCGAGTGCGTAGGATCACTGAAACAATAGTAAACGAAGGAATCAGCAATTGCTTAGAGAATTCAACAATGTTTTGGTTCTTTTGGACACGGCTAGAAAGCATGTTACATTCCAAGATGCAACATGGCAACGCTATCGAAAATGACCAAATTCTACAAGGAGTGATCACTATTCTTAGCTACGATGGAAGTGATCAAGGTTGGGCGTTATTCAGCAGAGGATCATCTACTCCGGTAGGGGGAAAGAGCGATGTTCTTGATCAGGCTTTGGGTCCAGATTTCGCTAACTGGGAAGCTCAGGCGACGGTGGACTGGGAAAATGGCCTAAAGGATGAATTGCAGAACATCCAACCACCCCATCATTGCAACCGCCTAATCTTTCCAGGGGTCGATGGAGACATTCCCGCAACATTAGTATGCGCGGAATGTACTCGCCCGATGGAGAAATTCCTTATGTATCGTTGTTGCATCGAATAGGAAATCCTCCTCTCTATCTATTATAGCATTACAATGTCTTGTGTGATTCTTATCAATTCGAATAAATCTTGATGTTATGTATCTATATAATAAATTCTATATAATGGTGTGCTTCATGTTTTTAGTTAATGAGAATACTATTTGTCTGTTTGAGTCTCCCTTTCATTTATGGCCCATTGCAAATGTCATTTCACAATTTTGCTTTATGGTTAATGGCTTTGGGAATTCCTTATTGATGCACGTTATAATGGGGCTCGGAATCACCTATACCGATTCGTGACACAATTCTTGACAAGAATATGCACGTGTCAGTTTGTGATTAGAAATTGATGTAAGTGTTATCCCTATTTTTCGCGAAATCTTAATATTAAATAGGACAACTATTATCAATATATTATTCGTGCATCAGGTCTCCTATATTCTGTGGGTTGATCCAAGTAGAGGCTAGGGAAACAAGAGCACTATTTGAAGCAAATCACTCGGTAAAACCTAATTTCGCGGAGCATATTTCCACGATGCAAATTTTTACCTCTTTTACCCTTCGTGAACGCATGAAAGTATCGGTCGAAATATAACAAAATGACGACTTCACGTGTTCCACTTAAATGGGAAAAGCAACTCAATGGACAAAATCATCATTCCGTAGAGCATCCAACTCATGGTTCAGTCATTGAACCAATATTCCAATTAGAATTCAACGAATTCGGTTGTATAACATTGAAAATAAAGGAGAAGTTTCTTCCCAACGAATGAAAATTTCATTGGAATTCAACTATACTTTCATACGCGCGGTTAGTATTGAATGAGTAAAGTATTTAATGGAAACGTATGAAAACGTCATTCTATTAAATTATACTTGCGTGCGTCCGCTAAGAATAAAATGGGCAAAAAGTGCGTCATGGGAATATGCTCGGTGGAATTATATACACCCAAATCACAACACTCATAAACATTCAAACAACACACCATTTCTAAATTTACAACCCACCTATCTCAATTTGCTTGCAATAACTAAGGAAGACTAAATAGTCCTTCACTATCAACACTATTGTAACCCCTTAAGAAGGGTACTTTACTTCGATTGTATATCTACCTTAACGCCTTCATCGTTCTATATAACTTCATGCCTCTCAGGTTATCTCGATTTTACGACATTCCTCGGATCGTCTTCCCTTTCGTCGGCAAAGACAACGACGATATGGCTTTTGCGGAGATGACCTTCCTAACCAATACTTTCCACCTTGTTTCGTCTTCTCCTAATCGTTCTTGTTGCATCTTCACTTTAAATTGCCTGTTCATTAAACAAGGACAATACATTACCACAACATACGATAATTAAAGCTTTCACGTAAGTGAACCTTTCAATTTATCCATCAATAAAGACATTAGAGACATAAATGAAGAATTGAAAGGATGCAACGGCTTGAAAAAATCGACTAAAAGATATTTCAAGAAGATATTTCAAGAAGATATTATTCTCCGATCCATGGCCTAATACGCAATATAGTCAGTGTCGAAGAAGTATCTGAAAGTATCACGTTATTGGTACGTATCACATAAATATCGCGCCTAGATGTGCTATGATTAGCCAGCCACTCAATCGGTTCATGCAAATGACAAAAGTTCTTAACAAATCATCTGATGAGGATTGAAAGAACGTGACCATCTACCACCTTGGCTGGCCACATTTTGTCCAATACGAAGCTACAGTTGATGTTGAAGGCTACTAAAAACATGGTCGACCTAAACTGGGACCTAGTACTACATGACAACCAAATTATGTCCTCCAGAAATTAGAAAGATACATCCAATCAACGACGAATATTTCAGACCAATCGAGTTGGATCTTCACGAAAACCTCTCGTTTAGCCTTTCGTGTAACAAGAATACACAGCAAGCATATGAGTTTAACGGACTACCATCAAAAAGAAGGAAAAAAAACTATGGTCATATTTCATACCTGCATAGAGGAACCTTGCATGTATTCATATCAGTTTCATGATCACAAATCGATGCATGTAATCTAAGGAGCTGCCACATCCTCTTGCAACGCGAACACCCGCCTAAATTAACCTTCCTGATCTTGCAAGTGGCGAAATGCTTGATTGAAAGCTGCAGGCAATGACATGTAGAAAACTTGTTACACGGACCCTTCTTCTTCCCTGGTTCCATATCGTATGGCCCTACGCTCGTGCACCCCTCGGTGCATATATGTTCCAAACAGTCCATTGCTTCACTTAGCTGCAAATACAAGTTCTGTTCTTTCCTATGCCTCCTCGTCCTCTTCTTCCTCTGTTAAACAATACAAGATTTACAACTATACATCAAATATAGTAAACAAGTTGATCAGCATACTACATTATGACACAAGAAACGTTCTCAATTAGTTAAGGTGGAGTTATGGACTTGAAGCATACCGATGCAGCTTCATCCATGAACTCCACGATTTCGAGTTCAAGCCACGGATCATTATCTTGCAAGAACTTCCACCCCTCAGTTACCTCAACAGGTCTAAAATTCTTGGACAACCATGTCATACACTTGATCGTCAAATCACATGCATCGCATAGGCGAGAAAGCTGCAAAACATCGACTACGTTCTCAACCGTTAGCCTCTCCGCCAGGCCCTTGCTACACCTCTGCTTAAGCTGTGTCACTGAATATACATGTGATAATGCAAGCAAGTGAATCCCATACTTGTCCATTTGCTCCTCACTACAACTAAACAAAACAAATTCCACCTAAGATCATATGTTCCAATTGGTACATTACTTCTTAAACAAAACAAATCCCACTTCAAACATATCTTATGTATCAAATAATGGATCAATTCAGACACATCAATTAATATGTTACTTGTAATATTCTTTTAGCGAAAACACAAATAGGAATATAGGATCTTTTAATCATTTATAAGATAGTGTTATTGCACCATATACGTCAAGGATTGTCGCAAATAATCTGACACCACATAGGATTATTTTACTACTGATCAAGATGAATTTTAGTACAATTTTTCTAATATGTGCAAACTATAATCTCGAAAGTATGTAAATGTACATATTTGACGAAAATTCATATAAAATTTTAAATACAAATTTTCTATCATTTTTTTTCTTTATTACTGTAACATCTTAACCTGCATGTTCAGGCATAAGCAATCATGGAGTCAATATCATCATAATTTACAAGCAACCACAACCGACCAAAACTTTAAAGAAGTGGAAAGTGAAGGTGTTCAAAACAGTGTTAGGTATGAAATTACTATTTTACCCCCAAATGAGCTCTCTTGCCCACTTACACTTCCAAATAGGGGGTAAAACAGTAATTTTATACCAAAACTCCACGTTTTTGGTGTGTGTATAACAGATCAGATGAAAAGGGCAACACTATAGTATTCATGGACGGCCATATTAATTCAGTTAGTTTGAAAAGATCTCCTGTTGGCTGTTACTGTCATGGAGTAGTAACTTTCTAATAAATCAAAATGATGATATTCTACTACTAACATTTAGTTACTATAACGAAGTCGCAGATAATTTTTGCACTTTACTATTGGGTAAACTCGAAAATAATTTTCCTGTTATTTACATGTAAGACTACAAAACGATATTAAAACATGTTGATGTTTAAAAACATTTTGTGATAGAATAGCGACAGCTAAACAATTAACCACCAGAAGATTACCTCTACGAATATAGAAATTGAATGAACACAGAAACTGCTTTACAAGGGACGCCAGGTATAGCAATTGTTTTCTTTGACTGATGTTTCATCGGCCTATCTATAATACTCTCCAGCACCGGTGAAGCTGCCGCCTATAATTCAACCCAAAATTTATAAATTAACAATTACTACTGAATAAAATATCCAACAAATTTATCTGTAATTTCACTCTCCAATTATTGCATTTAAATACTACTAATTGTTTGATTAGATTTACATGTACTTCGAAAAATAAAGAAGCATTAATTAACACATAGCTTTAGTTCACATCGTAATAAATATGTGATTCCCTTTAATTCGTTTTAAATTGGACTTGGGTGTTTCATATCAAATTTGTATCACAAATTATTTTTCATTCACTAATTCAAAAACTATAAAATTAATACTTATTTAATTATTTTTTAAAAATATCTTTTTGTGATATTATATAATGTACAAAAAAAATAATTGATGACTAAAAAAATATGGAGTCTATTAAAATGAATTAGAGATAGTAATATTTAATAGAAGTAGAGTGCATTAAATTACATTCTAAACCAACATATATTATACTGTATTTGTAAGAATATATGGATTTAATTCTAAATCAACATATAGTATACTCTAAAAGAATTAACAAATTTCATTCGAAAATTAGTGATAAAAGCATATAAACGAAATTTAGAAAGTATATTATAAAAGCTATTATTTACCATATTACAATGTTAAATATAAACATTAAAACTAACACAATAATTTATTGAAATTTATAACTGAATATTTCCTCCATCCTTAATCAAGAATCAATGTCTCGAAATAAAAAATTTCATTTTTCATTCATTTGTTACGAACATATAAACGAAAACTATATTTATAAAATATATTGGAATTTAACTTTGTAAAAAAATTAAATGAATCATCGATAAAAGGACGGAAAAAGTCACATTTTAGAGGGTTGAGTATCATGTAGTAGTACAATTCAGTTCATTTTAGAACAGCTTAATTCAATGGAATATTTTGAAATGAAGTATTTGATTAAATGAAATTGAGAATGATTTGATGAGAAGTAGTACCAGAATGGTTGAATGTGCAGGAATTTGAAGGCGGCCGGAAGTGATGACGTGGACATCGGCGACGCCGTAAGTCGCTGGAAAATGTTCCTTCATATCAGCTAACGGGTAGATTTTATTGAGCTAATTTTAATTAAATTAAATTAATTTCTGATAAATTATGAATTTTCTGAGGTTTGATGGAAGAACGAGTATGCAGTTATTTATAGGCAAAAGGGGATGACGTGGCAGACAGATGGCAGCGTGAGATTGGTAAAAAATAAATGAAATGAAGTGAAGCGAGGGGCCAATCAACACACTTCTTAGCTAAGAGGTCGACACTAAAATATCGTTCCCAATCATTCCTAACATCATTGAATTTTCTTATTTAATGAACAAAACTTTTAAATTTTCATATCATTTTATAAAGTCATCTATCATTTTAATTTGAATCAAAATTAGAATATAACAGTAATAAGATAGAAGTATAGGGATATACTCATCTTTCGGTGATCAGGAGATTAAACCTTACTAGATGTTTGTGATAATAGGAATACAGAGGGGTCATATATCTTTAGTTATCAAGAATTTAGAGAGCACATACCCATAAATGTGCAAAATAACATAACACAAATAATATTCGAGAAAATGAAAGTAGATAGTATAGATATATTAGAGGATAATTATTGTACTTTATAAAAATTTAATAATTATACTAAATTTTATTTCAATAAATAAGGTGAAAGTTTAATTTATAAAGGTTGACAAAATCGCTTTTGCTTTCTCTCCCTCTCTCTATCCCACGTAAAAAGGGTAAAGAAAATGCTTCAAGCGAAGGTTCGAGTACCAGTCAGTATAAATACAACTTGCTAATATAAAGCTATTTGAACATAATAGGAGCACCTGTTTTGGTGGGAGGCTTGATTAAGCCAAAGTCGTAAAATTGTTTATGTAAGTACGTGAGATTCATGAAGCAAAACGCGGGGCTTCAATGTTGTTAAGATGCACACTCACATCGGATATCGGTGTCCTCTCGGGTCAATATATAAGATCTTGGTTTACTCCCTTTATACTCTTAACAAATGTTGATGTAAAACATCCTTTAATTAGTCATTTCCCGTTTTATATATAATAAGATTTTGTAACCGTTGTAACACAAGGTTCACTTAATATTAAGAGGAGTCTATTAGGTTATACATGGTATATATTTGTGTATAATATTATTTTGGGCTTAGCCCATGCTGTAATGTAAAATACCCTAGAACATGAGCAATATATATTGTAAGATATTCTATCAATAAAGCTAAAGCATTCATCATACTCATTCTTAGCATGGTATCATAGAGCTAATTACGATCCGTAAACATTGCACACCATCATCATCGAAAATTTCCAATCATTGTTGACATTGTCGACATTCACCAGCCTTCATAAATATCACATTTTTTTATATTGTTTTATTCCTCTTACTTGAATTCAACAATGACTATATAGTAGACAATACAGAACAATTGTGACTCCTCCTTGTAAGCCCCCTGGTGGCCCTATTGATACGTCTTCTTCGTATCATCTTAATTCACATGACTCTCCCGACAGCCTCATCACTAATGTGATTTTTAGTGGAGGTAATTATGAAGAATGGTCGAGATCCTTACGTAAATCTCTTGTTTCTCGTCGTTTGGAGGTAATTGATCGATCCAAACTTTCTTGCACATTCTGTTCACGCACTGGTCATGACGAGGCGACTTGCTTCGCTATAATGGGTATCCAGAATTGTGGAACGAGCGCTCCAAAGGTGTAGGCCGTGGCGGGGGCAGAGGCAGGTCCGGGGTTAGTTCTAGTTCGGCTGGCAGAGGTCCTGGTGTAGTTGGTGGTGTGCGTTATGCTCCTCCGCTGGAGCAGCCTGGTGGGCAGTTTGGTGCGCCACGGTTCGAGTCTGATGGACCACGGTTTGAGCAACATGCTCGTGGGTTTGGAGCAAAGGTTCACGTAGTTCGTTCAGGGCCCTCACATGTGGACCTGGATGGTTCAAGTCTCGGCAACACACCACTTCCGGGTATGACAACTGAACAATGACAACAGATGTTTGGCTTATTTTCTAAAGTCGTTTCTCCATCTAATGATGAACGATTGATGGGGAAGCTTTCTACTGATACTTGATTTATTGATACGGGTGTATCTACACATGTCACCGGTGATTTATGTTGTTTGTATAATGTTAGTTTTATGCCTGCTTGTTCGGTGGGTTTACCATGGCAAACGTTCTATGGCTACTCACTTTGGCAAGGTGACTTCGCGTTGTGGATTGATTCTTAATCATGTGTTGTTTGTTCCTAATTTTAATTGTAATCTTATTTCGATTTCACATCTAGCCGATGATTTCAATTACTTGTTACAATTCACTAATTCATTATCTGTTATTCAGGACCGCACTTCGAGGACCCTGATTGGAGTGGGTGAACAACGAGACTGACTCTATTATCTTCGAGATGTTTCTCCTTTTCGTGCATGTTTTTCTGAGGCTACAGATTTGGTTGATCTTTGCCACAAGAGGTTGGGGCATCCTTCGGAGAAAGTAGTGCGATCTCTTCCTTTTATTCGTAGTGGTAATAATGTGTTGAATAAAACTAAGCACTCTAGAGATTCTTTTCCGCATAGTGAACATAAATCTTCGTGTTGTTTTGAGATGTTACATTGTGATCTTTGGGGTCCATATCATACCGTTTCATCTTGTGGTGCTCGGTATTTTTTAACTATATGGATGATTTTTCTCGCGCTGTGTGAGTATTTTTATTGATTGACAAAATTGAGGTTACTTCCATGTACACTAAATATTTTGCTTTAATTGAACGCCAATTTGATGCATCTGTTAAAATTGTGCGTAGTGATAATGGAACGGAGTTTAATGGTATGCGTGCATATTTTGAACATCATGGAATAATTTTTCAGACTTCGTTTGTGGGTACCTCCCAACAAAATGATATAGTTAAACGCAAGCATAGACATATTTTGAATGTGGCCAGGGTGTTAAGATTTCAAGGGAATTTACCCATTAAATTTTAGGGGGAGTGTGTGTTAGGTGCTGCATATTTGATTAATAGGACTCCCTCACCTTTAACGGGTAATAAAACTCCTTACGAATCGTTATTTGGTTCAGCTCCTAAGTTTGATAATTTGAGGGTTTTTGGATGTTTGAGTTACTCTCATAATAAAAAAGTTAAGGGTAATAAGTTTTTGTGTAGAAATCATAAATGTATTTTTATTGGTTATCCTAATCGGAAGAAAGGTTGGAAGTTGTGCGGCCAAGTGGTGTGAGCTCCACGAGACTATACTCCTTAATAAATTGTTTTCTGTATAAGATGAATAACGTGACCCACGTGGATAAATGACACCAACTCAATTTGGTTTTGCAAAATATGAGGTGGCTTTTATGTTTTCAAATCTCAACTAACTAGGTAGGTTCATTTTTTTTTTTGAATAGATAATGTCAATAATACATCAACTAGGTAGGTTCTAACATTTTGTTTTCTTTTTAACATCATGAAATTATATATGCCCACTATCTAATGATAGGAGTGTCTTAATTTTTTAGATCAAACTTTGAAAACTTCAATCATGAATTTTCAATTGATAAAGAAATAGTCATGTGGAATTTTGTTAAATTCGTTTTAATATGTATTTTTTGAAATATCAATTTGTTATAATTTTACGTTTTATGTCGTGTCTCGATGACCGTGAAAACAAATGACACTATCATTTAGGAATGAGTGAGTAATATGGTTAATTATAATTGGAACTATGAGGTACACGCATGGTACTCGATCGGCGAAGTAATAGTCTACAGGTCACGTCAGTCAGGTAAACCCTACTAGTCGAATTCGGTATGACATACTCGACCGAAAAAATATTGATAAAGAAAATTAAACTCAGAAACATTTGGTTTAAACCCATCTACTCTATCAACTTAATCACTCTTATATGTAAAACTAGATCATTACTATTGTATAGGTATGAATTATTTGACTTCTCAATTAGCACCAAATCTCGATTCTTAGGTATGAATTAGGTTAAGTTGAGTACTATTATAATAAATAATGTTAATCAGGTAAATTAATCACACTAGATAAGTCCTACGCCACCAACATAACCACCTTTATTGGAATTTCTTGGTCCAATAATCTGAGAAGCCCAACCCAAAAGTCACCCACTCATTATTAAGAAACTGAAAGATAATGTCCTCAGATTTTTTTTTACAATAGAAAATAATTGATCTCCCAAATATTTCATGTCATCTCATCTTATTTCTTTTCCACAACATCAAATATTTTAAATTATCTTTGAAATATTCCCACACTCTACAATAGGAAATATTTCAAAAAGTTATTCTATTTTATCTCACTTCCATATCATTTTCTATTCTTTCCACTTTATTAACTTCGAACTTCTCCTAGAATAGTTTTCGGTGCGAAATGAAATTCATAGGATATATATGAGTAATTCAAAAGAGAAATAGTAATATTTAATAGGATTCTTTTTTTATTTCCCTACCATTGATCCAGTTTAAGCTTTCGAGCGATTGGAGTATATACCCCACTATATATTCATCTCTCTTCTTAGTTTATTTATCTTATTATAATTTATAATTGTATAATTATTATTATTAAGTATATTAGGATACCCATATATTATTATAATTATAATTTTGATTTGAATCATTAAAGAGTTGGAGAAAGTATTAAAAAAACCAGAGAAAATAGAGAAAAAAGGGAAAATTGCAAAACTAAATTGTTGTTCAAATTAATTAAATCTAATCTCTATTTATAGATCTTAAAAAATTGAAAATATTAATATAACATAAAATAAAATAAAAAATTTATAATGTCAAAAATATCATTTAAAAGAAAAAATAAATATTTTTTATCCACCAATAAAGAGTGGACACATCACAAGGACTATGTGGACTTGTTCCCTCCAAACTCCCCATCTCTCTGCACGTTACACTATTTAATAATTCTTGAATAAATGAGGAAAGACATATCCCTTTCAATTATTTCTTGTTGGAAGACTTCATCACCCTAATTATTTCTCAAATATCTTCAAATATTGGATTCAATTCTACCAAATATTTCTGCATACAAGGATCAGTTCAGCCAATATATTGACAACATGTGGTAGAATCACAAACTGAAGTAACTTTTTGATGTAGTAATTTGCGTCCATATGCAGGGTATATGGATAGCTAGTTTTGTTTTTTTCTGTTATCAATATATTTATCTTTAAAAAAACTATAAACAGAATTTCATTTTGTGATATTTCAACCAATTCTTTCATTAAACATTTTAATATTATCATCTAATTAAAGGTAGCTATTAATTTTTAGAGTATTCACACTAGTTTCCTCAAAATTATCCTTAAATTCTTCTCTATATATTACCTTTATCAATTTTGGGGAACGATTTTAATTTTAGTATATTTCTAGTTTCCTTACTTTACTCTTTATTAAATAAAAACAAAAGCAAAAAAAATCAATGAAAAGGTAGAAGAGATATATAATGTAGGAGAAAGAAGAGAAAAGTGAGATTTGGGGCTTGGATGGGAGAGTGTATATATTCACCTTGCCAACTCTCCTTCCCCAATTTTAATGTGGGCCAACCCTCAATAGGAAAGTTGGAAATGCACACTTTTAAATTTTTAGCTACTCCCTCCTCATTATTGAGATAATAAAGTTTTTAGGAAGACTAGTGTGGATGCTCTTAGGGCAAATGACCGGGATGATCACATATGTTTAAGTTTGGGTCCCGGTTGATCACATATATTTCAAATGATCATGGTGGATCACTTATGTTTCTAAATAGATCTAATTGACATTTTAAACCTAAAATTTGTTAATTATCACCTAATTACCTCTCGTAACTTGCACATGTCATTTTTTAGGGGCAATTAAGTCATTTCAAGTCTTTTTCGATTATTTTTTCTTGCAAAAAAATAAAAAAATATAAGTGAGAGCGATTTAGAAATACAAGTGATTCACAATGACCATTTAAAACATAAATGATCAATCGGGACCCAACCCAAACATAAGTTCCCCTTAGAATGTATAGAAAATCACAATAGATATGATTAAGAGTAAATAATATTGACTAATTCTAATAATATAATATTTAAATTATGTAGTATTGTAAGTATTTAACTTAATAATTGAATTTAAATTTAGTAATTATGCTTTGAATAACATAAATAATAATCATTGATTGTAAATTTAACTTAATTAATTTAATATTTAACTTTTATTTGAGACTTATATGGTTATAGTTTTATTCTTTTAGATTATTAGGTAATATATAAATAACTGTAACAAATAACGTTTAAGTAAACCCTAAAAATTATTCTCATTCACTATGCATCATTATAATTAGTTTATACATTTTATTTCTAAGTTCAAACTTGATGATGCATATTTATTTAGTTTGTAATTTTATTCTTAACTAAATCTGAATGTATCTCAACCTAATTATGAAGTATGTATCTTTAACAATCAATGTACATATTAGATTATTATCAAAATTTAATTATCCCATCGGTGTGTATCCCAATCTAATTACTTCCTCAATGTCTAATTGAGGGGGATATTTTGACTTTTTCTTTGTCAAAATTTGTAAACTTCAACCATTAATTTTCATTAGCAGATACGAAAATATATACTTTTATAAATATTTCGTGGATAGAACAAGTGACATTTACGTTTTAAGTCCGTGTCTCGAAAACAGTGAAAAAGCAAATGACTCTATCATTTGAGGATGGAGGAGTATTACCATTAACAATTAATGTATATTTTATTCTTTATTAGGAATTTATTTTTGGGTTAGGGTACCGGTTGATCAATTATGTTTGAAAGGGTCTTTGTTGATCACTTATATTTCAAAGGGTCATTGTTGAATCACTTATATTTTTAGACCAATTTCACTTATATTTTTTTTATATTGTTTTTGCAAAAAAAGAAAAAAAAAAGAGAATTAAAATGCCTAAATGGACCCAAAACATTACATGTTCAAGTCACGTGAGGTAATTAGGTGATAATTAACATATTTTAGGTCTAAAATATCAACTGAGATCGGTTTAAAAACATGTGATCAACCAACACCTCTACCCAAACATAGGTGATCCATGATGGAGAAGATTAATGAGGAATATATATGATAAAGTAATAAGTAATTCTAAAATCTAAAAATAAAAAGATGAATATATGATGGGGAATATTAATGAGTTAAAGGAAAGAAAAAATGTTGGTGATATAGATGAAAGAGATAAAATTAATGTTTTTTTTTTTTTTTTTTTGATAAATAAACCATTTCATTAATCAAGCATTATCGAGACCCGTGGGCCATTACAATTATCCATCAAAGAGTTACAATATGCAATATCATTGTTGGAATTGAAATTCTTGATAACAAAATCTTTAAGATTCTGGAAGCATCCAGAGCTTGTTGGGGTCCATAAAATATTACAACATTTCCTGTTGTCTTGATTAAGCAAGCGGTCTAATTCCTGATCATGTTGGATAGCGTGGAAATGTCTAAACCAAGCATGCGAAGTAAAACCATCAGTAACAATAAAAACATTATGGTGGTGAAGATTCTTTGCAATAAGAAGGGTCGTAAAGATTCCTTCACTGAGTTTTTTTAAGGAGAAAGAATGGGGATTATTTTGTGAAAGGATATTGGAGCCTTCAATGAAGTTACAATAAATGTTTTTTTCAATCATAAAATCAAGTGAGGTATTTTCTCCTCTTTTAAATTTAATAGGCTGCATATTTTGGATTTTCTGTTCTTATTTGTCTACTTCATAATAGACAAATATATTATGTCGATAAATTTGGTGTTCTCATTAGTTACTCACAAGTCACAATAGATCTAACCCATGTAAGAACAAAGGTCAAGAATTCAAATCTAAATTCTTAGGCCACATTTGTCTGCTTCACTAATCATATTCCTTCCATCCCAATTTATTTGTCTTGTTTATTTTTACATAAAACTTTACAAAATTCACTCACATTATCACCTGTCCCTCCGCAAATTTGAATTAAAAGCGACTCAATTTTGAGATTCAGAAAAAAAGAGAGAAAAAACGAATTATGTGGGATGAAAAGAGTAACAAATGAATATACATGTCATGGGATGGCATTGAGTTCAATATTTCCTGAATGCTAAACATACATTAGAAAAAACTAGATCCCCACCTACACAAGCAAATTGTTGATAAAACTCCAAAATGCCATTTTCGTTGGACCCAATTTTTTTCTCCTTATCATTCAAACAAATTTCCCGATAGCAATCATTCTCTAGAATTTCTGTTAGATTCTAATCGATAGTCGATAATAGAACTAAAATAGATATTTTTCGTTGGGGGTACTTTGGTAAGAAAATTACCCTTAGGTCCCATCAATAGTTCTGGCATTCTACCATGTGTAGAGCCGTAGAGGGTAAGCAATGATAACCAATAAGCCTTATTAACTGAATCTAGTTACATCTGTTCTACAAATGTGATCACCAAACAATTGATCATCATTTTATTACAGTGCCAAACTCTGTTTTTAAGAGGATTAGTTGAACAGGCAACCACCTTTTTTAACTTCCTCAACAACATGAACATGGATGACAGGCTAGCAAGAACGTGAGTGGGCGGGTTTGAAGAAGTCTTACACACTTACTCATCGAAATCTCCAGCAGCGGCAGCTTCAGCCATCATTTTTGCTCGATTCTGTGTTTGCCTTTCAACCGCAACCATGTAGAAGCCTGGACGGATAATAAAGAATTTATGGCCATTACTAATGACATACATCAGTCTCAACTCTGTAAACAATGGTGTTTATATTTTGGTAGGGCAAAATTCTAATGTTCGTAAGGGCACTGATCATCTATACATGAAGGCACTGCAGGATCACATGGTTCCAATGTTTTCGACACCATTGAACTCCTTGAAGACACATACTCATCGATACATGTAAAGATAACTTATATGCCAAAAGATTACTTTCACGGACCAAAAGTATACCAAGTACCAATCACTATTGTTATAATTTCATCCATTTACTTTTCTTGGTAATAATTAAATATCCTAAAACAATTTAATCTCAATTTACAACTATTCAAAAAAATTAACTTACGACTATCAATACTTATTTGGTCAAGTATACATAAGTACAGGTAATCTATCAACCTTTATATTGTAAAAGACATACAATTAGGTTGTGCAGCTTATTACACACTTTTAAGGCACCGCGCATTAAACATAGTAGAATCCTCAATCACAAATTCATTCACGAGCGTTGCTATTTTGCTAAATTGTTTAACCAATATGAAATCATGCATACATATGGGCTTGCACACAAACTAGTGGTCTACTCGCATAAGGGCTACAACACAAACTAGTGAAACTACAGTAAAGTTTACCTTAAGTGACGATTAGGTTGAGGCTACTTGGAGTCAACTAATAGTTTGAACCATGATTGGAATAAGGACATGGAACACATCAATAGCTCAGATACATTCTGTGTTATTTACAAATGCTATAAAGCTGGACCATTTAAAGTTTTAAACCATTGTCAGCCTCTCCTTAGTCAAATCATCATCGTACTCAGAAATCTGGAAGCTCCAAGTATAGTTCATATATCTTTTTTTCCCTTCAAATTTCTAAGGTAAGCTTGTAAAATTTACATTCAACCGAAGAGATACAGAATCTACTAGGTATCTGTATTGTGGCTATCAATCTCTTGCAACAAATGCATTGACAACTTTCTCATCAAAGACCAAAATAGCAGTGAAACACATATTTGGGACCCACTTTTCTATGTTAAAACTATGATTGAAAGAAAAGATGAATCTTTAACATTAGGACGACCAGTTTATGGAATTACAGTCATTACTTAACGAGTAACATAATATAGAATCGTAATGATGCAGTAACGTACCAGAGTAAAAAATAAAAAAATAGCGCGGGCATGAAAATACCAACTGCACTACCAATAGTGCAGATCCAAAGTAATCTTGAAGAATGATGCAGTAACGTGTAAAAGTAAATAAATAAATAATGCAAATGAGCGGGGACGTGAAAATACCAACTGCACTACCAATAGCACAAAGCCAAAGTAATCTTGAAGACCATTTATCACCAACTCTACCTCGATTTTCAAAACTCATGTTCTTCAACTGCCAATGACGAAAAAACGCAAATTAGAAAAACAAAAATGAAGATACCAATTCTGCTCCAATCTATTTCAGTATGGTTCTTTATTTTTTATACTCCCTCCGTCCCTAAAAGATTGTCACATTTTGACTTTTAGTGGTCAACAAAACACGATTTAAAACATAAATATCTATTATTCTACATGTGAAAAAGTTATAAAAAGTTAATATTTTAAAAATATATATTGAGACGAATCTAATAAGGTCTCACAAGACTATATTATTTTTTATCGTTTAATGGGAATTCATGATCAAATTTTATAATGTTTGACTACCAAAAGTCAAAATGTGACAATCTTTTAGGGACGGAGGTAGTATTAAATTAGCAATGAGGTGAGTTTCGAACCTAGTACCTTCTGATCAACTAGCAAGAGCCTTTTCCACTAGACTATTCGATTAACTCGATTTTCAGTATGGTTCTTTCAATTCAGATAAAAATATATCAAGATATAACCTTCACTATTAACATGATAATTTCGATTCAAGTCGAAGTTGTATCAATTATGTAAACAAAGTTATGAATTTTGACCAGTTAAATCGAATCTTTTTGAGGTGGAGTGAGTAAAAAACAAGAATTACCCACTTCACAATCGTCAAATATAAATGCACCACCGAATTAAAACCCAAATTTAGATTAATTTCGGAAATTGGAAAAATTGAATATAACAAAACTACAAACAAGACTTTAAACATTCAAGAATTAAAAAAAAAAGTACATGTAAAACTTAAAAATCAAAATATTTGAACAAAATATTAAGAAATATCAAGAAACTAAATAATAAGAACACTATAAGCTTTATCATGTATAACAAAACCACAAGCATGATAAACAATGAAAATGGGAAGACCCAAATCGATTGGGAACATCATACCTCAAAGGATCAGATATTGAAAGAATTCCAGATTGAAAAACTGATCAAAACGGCGAGCCAAAGAGCAAAAGGCTTGAATTGATGTAGTCACGAGCTTGGTCAACAAGAGAGTGAAAGTCGAGCGCAAGTAATAATTGGGCTTCCTTAGGATTGTTAAGTATCCACGTAAGTCGTAACTAGGTAATACGGCAAACGACCGGGATGATCATCTATGTTCGGTCAGGGACCTAGTTGATTACTGACTTTCAAGAGGTTCCAGTTGATCAACCAACTTCTTAAATCATTCCCATTCAGCACATTAGTCAATTATAATGTCAATTATCGACTAATTACATCACGTGCCCATCACGTGGTCGTTAATTAGGGGTAATTTGGTAATTTCACATATTAATTATATGAAAAATAATTAATCCCATTAAATTAATATGTGAAGTTCCTAAATTGCCCCTGATTAACGACAACGTGATACAATTTGTCAATAATTAACATTATAATTGACCAATGTGCTAGATGATGAACTGAGACCTTTTGAAAGTTAGGTGATCAGCTAGGTCCCTGACCTAAACATAGGTGATCATCCCGCCCGTTTTCCGTAGGTAATATATGCAAGTTACACTTTAGTCTCAGATTCTTAGTAAATGGTCAGTTTGTGGAAATGGTCATTGTAATTGATATAAAAGGTGCAGTTTAATCTCTAAATTAACCTAGTAGTTAAAATTAGATGGGAAATCGTGATTATACTTAAATTTTGGGGTAAAATCAAATTTTTAATGTTAAGTTTAAACAACAATTAAACCTTAATTTTGTAACAAACCCGAACTTTCAACACTCAATATCTACACCCCATTCAATTTTCCTCCAAATTTCCCCCCGTTCGATAAAACTCATATTTTTACTCGAAAACTCATATTTGCCCCATTCTTTAAAACTCCTAGTTTGAGAAGATGGTTTTGAGCCCAAATGGACTAAGTATTGTGTATTGTGGGTCGACACGCCTTTTTTGGATGTCCAGGTATATTGGATGATATAAACAATTTGGAAATACTACACGAGTAAATTTCTTTGTGAATTCAACGTCCGTATAATATGTCGTATTATCTTGTTAACAATATCTATTAAACCTCAGATTTTGGGTTCTATGTGAGGCCGTGGCTGAAAAACAACCAATGGGGCGCTGCCACGCATCCCCTGCAGGCTGGTACAGGCGCGTGTTGCTATTATAAAAAAACTTGGCCACCTTTAAGTTAAAAGGAGAATTATTTGAAATTACAATTGGTAGATAATTTAATGAGTAAAAATAGTCATAAGATTTATTGAAAATGTATAACTACAATTTTATGTGTTAAAATTCATTTACAAATAAATGATCCTAATATGTCAAATAAGAATGAAGAGAGAGTATAAATGATGTACACGTATTTAAATTGAACTAGTTAATATTAGAGCAAATTGCTGAAATGGTCCTTGAAAGCTGGTTTAGGTTGTCTTTTGATCTTCAGAAGTACAAAAGTTGCAACTCGGTCCACGATATTAGCCAACGGTTGCAGATTGGTCCAAAATTTAATCAAAGCGTTAATTTTTAACGCTCCAATGACGATTGTAGTTCACTCTTAAACTAATTCTATTATTGTCAATCTAACTTATTAACAACGTATATAACTCACCAGACGCGTGTGCCGTTAGCATTTAACAGCGCCGCTAAATTTTGAATCAATCTGTAACAGTTGATCAATATCGTGAACTGATTTGTAATTTTTGTACTTTCAGGGACCAAAAGTCAACCTGAACCCACTTTCGAGGACCATTTCAACAATTTGTTCTTAATATTATCAGTATTAAAATATGGGACGGAGCGATAAATAGCTAATGTATTCCACTTATTGAACAATGGCCTGCCTTATTGCCTATAGGTACGAGTATTATACGAGATTTTACGAACAAAAAATTACATGAAGATTCGAGTCTAATCGAGTCGAGCCAGGAAAGACATGATTTCTGGAGAACTAACAAAACCAATAGCCATAAATTTGTGGTTCTTGATTAATGCATTCAATGAGTCCTTAAATTTTGGTTCATAATTATACCAACTCTATAGTATACTCCTTGAATTCTACTTCATGTTCTCCTGTTATCCATCTGTTGTTTTTAGTTTCTCATGTTTCTTAAACTTTGTTTTCATGTGTAATAAATAACTTTGTCCTGCATGCTTCTATTTTATTATATTTGTACTTAAATAAGTATTTCTTGAAATTGTCAAAGATTCTTTGGCTTGTTCTATACAGAACGGTCAACAACATTTTCTAGTTTCAAGCAACACTTTTTTGTTTTTATTCATTTGGGGTTTTTTGAAATAAAAAAATATTGGTCTTTTATTATTGTTGTCACATGGTATCTGTGTGTACCTTTGTGTTTGTCTGAGGGGTTATTTATTGGATTCTAAGAATGTATGTGTTTGATGATGTTTGCAGATGAAAAAGGGAGGTAGAGGTAAATAAAATGGTAATCAAATGTTGTTCACTTTATTCACTTGTTTATATTCTTCATGGTAATCTTGATGTATTTGTTAAGAAAACCCAAAAAAGTTTGAGGCTTTATTAAGTTTATTCTCTTTCCATGTGATGTTTTCAGACTATTACTGAGAAAGTTTAAGCAGAGGACTAGATTTTGTATGGATAAGCAAAACCCAACTTTCTCTGTTTCTCAAGACCCCCCCCCCCTCCCCCACCCCCACACACCCTTGTCCCTTTCTATTTCTGTCTGCATTCTCCATTTCCTTTGTTTCGTCTAGATTTTGTGTTGATATATTGGATTGTAGTGTGAATGGTTCCCTCTGATGAATTTCAAGAAGTGCAGCATTGTTTGTTGCTTGTGCTTTTAAGATTTGTTGCAATGCATTCTGCATTTGTTTTCGATTTTGTCGATTTTGGATTATTTAGTGGAATGGCTTGTTTGAATGGTTCCTTCTGATGAATTTCAGGTTGAAACGCAGCATTGTTTGTTGTTTGTGCTTTTAAGATTTATTGCGCTGCGTTCTACATTTGTTCTTGATTTTTGCGATATTTTGGATTATTTTAGTGGATTGGCTTGTTTGATGGTTCGTTCTGATGAATTTCAGGTTGAAATGCAGCATTGTTTGTTGGTTGTGTTTTTAAGATTTTGATTTGCCTTTAAAGGCTTTCAGATAGACCAACATGGTAGAAGGGAGGCGTCATTCGGTTGATGTTCCTCTCTCGAAAACTTTGGTGGCACTAAGGAGAGTGAGGTCACTTAGAGATCCTTCTACTAATTCGATGAGCAAATTTCCCGCTTTGGTTGAGAACTGGGAAACAAATTCGAGTAATGGAATCAATTTAGGATTTGAAAATCTACTTCCTGAGGCTGGTGATCATAATGAGGAGCATGTAAGAGAGAAAGAATTGTATCACTGCACGAGGAAGGGTAACCCAGGAATTATTTCAGCAGGAACTTCTCGCTGGGTCGAAAACCTTGGGCGAAATGCTTCGGAGGCGGTTCATGTGGAAACTCCGGGAGGTAATCAATTGGACCAAGGTTTTGTATGTGAAAGTAAGTCATTACCTTGGCACAATGCGGACAAGGGATTGGGTTTTCCTTGCGTCACACCTTCTACTGACTGCATTGAGGGAGTTGGATCATGTAATGCTTTCGGTGAAGGATCAACCCCGATAGCGGAAACTGAATTTACTGCATCCAAGCGAAGATGCCGATATAACAAGTATATTAGATCATCTCGACCAGTACCTGGTGACGTGTTAAGCTCCGTTGACAGCCCGATCTTCTCAAATTATAGTCCTCTTCTGGATAGCTCAACTCATGCATTGTCATTGTATAGGAATGCAGATACTGATGTTGTCGACTTTGGTCAAGGATGTAAGATAAGCTGTTGTTGGACAAGCACTCCCAGCCATAGGGAAAATGACCTTCCTCCTGATGCAGAAGAACAACCACTTATGCTAAGGGATTCATGCCACAATTTCCTGTTCGACCATACGTATTACCCTGATGACGCAGTTGACATGTACCCATCAAATCCTAGCAATTTCAGTCAGAAGTATAGGCCCAAATCATTTGATGAATTGGTGGGTCAGAATGCAGTGTCTAGATCATTATTAGGTGCAATCTCAACAGGACGGATAACTCCATTTTATCTGTTTTATGGTCCTCGTGGTACTGGGAAGACCTCTGCCTCAACAATCTTTGCAGCAGCATTAAATTGTATATCACCAGAAATTGAAAAACCATGTGGATTGTGCCAAGAATGTTCACTTTTCTTTTCTGGAAGATGTAGGGATTTCAAGGAAGTTGATTGTGTGAAAATGAATCGAACGGAGATGATCAGATCAGTTACTAAGAGTGCTCAACTCCCACCTGTGGCATCAAGATTTAAGGTTTTCATCATTGACGAGTGTCATTTATTGCGTGATGAAGCATGGGCAACTGTCTTGAAAAGCCTTCATGACTTGTCACTCCATGTCGTTTTTATATTGGTAACTCCCTACCTCGATAGATTACCTCGCAGTGTAGTCTCAAGGTCCCAGAGGTATTATTTCCCAAAAGTAAAAGACGCTGATATTACCAAAAAGTTGGAAAGGATGTGTGTAGAAGAAGAGCTGGAGTTTGATCAGGATGCTTTAGAGTTGATTGGTGCTAAATCAATTGGTTCCCTGCGAGATGCAGAGATGATGCTTGAGCAGCTGAGCTTGCTTAGAAAAAGAATTACAGTGCCTCTAGTTTATGAATTAGTAAGCCATCTGTGATTACACTTCATCTTTTTGAACAATAATGGGACGGTATATATAACCTAAATTTTTTTTGCAGATTGGAGTAGTTTCTGATGATGAATTGATTGATATATTACGTCTGGCATTGTCTGTTGATACTTCAAATACAGTAAGAAGAGCTAGAGAATTAATGAGGTCAGTCGATCCGATGCAGCTTATATCACAGCTGGCTAATATTATTATGGATATTTTAGCTGAGAAATGTGGGGGTGATATTTCTAATACCAAAAGGAAACTGTTCGGAGGAGATACATGTAAGTAAAATATGTTCCACTTTGTTGCACTCCAATGATACAAACTACTTTCCTTAGTTAAGCTACTTAAGTAGTTCGTCTGGCCTCTACTTATAATTTCGCACTACACTGTATTATAGACACAACTATACAAAGTGGAAGATATCGAGGATATTTGATATGATGAAGTAAATAAAAATGATTCATCAGTCATTACACTACTTATGCTTTTTAGCTATTGTGAAGTAGTAGATGTCTTGGCACTTCATTGTGGGTCACTTCGGAAACAACATCTTTTATATCACATGGTCAAGGCTCCATATAATTATAGACCCCCCCTCGTCTTTACCACTACGGAAGGATCCTCTTTAAAGGCATTGGGGTGTTTTGCTGTTGTACTTACTGCTGGTTTCTTTAGTTAGAAAGTCTTTTCATATATTAGCTATCTGTCGCACAGCTTAATCTAACCTAAAGAAAATTGGTTATTGTGTATCAGTTTTCAACTATACATTAGAAAATCAAATGTGGTGCTTCAAGGAAAAATATAATTTAACATTATTGTTTAATCAAATAAGATTGAATTACAACAGAAAACTTGCACAAATGGTAGATTTTAGCATTTATTCTTCCTTATATCTTCCTTGACATCTTCTTGCTTTGGAGTATGAGTTCTTCTATTCTATTGTAGTTCATAATTTTATCGAATTAATTCCAGTGACTCATGTTATTGCACCGTCATAAGAGTGTCTAATAACTCTAGACTGATTTGTTTATAAGGTGAGGCTGATGTTCAGACACTAAATTATGCACTCAAAATTCTGACCGAGGCTGAGACACAGTTGAGGACATCGAAGAATCAGTCAACATGGCTTACTGTAGCTCTACTTCAGTTGAGTTCAGCGGCAACCTCTCTTGATACAAATGAAAATAGAACTAGTATGAGAACATTACAACCCCAAGGTCCGGAAGACGAATATCATGTAGCAATGCTTATATTTCTATTTGAGGAACTAAAATTAGGCTTTCATCATGCAGATACTGATTACTGCAGCACTTCATCAACTAGTGAGAGCTTGAAACATCTTGAAAGTTGTCCATGTGGGAAGAATGGGTCTTGTGGAGTGGGAATGCATGAGTCTCTGGAAGTTGTATGGAAGAATGCTACTGGGATTTGTCCATCTAGTTCTGTTAGAAGCTTACTGCAAAAACGAGGAAAGTTGCTGTCTATTTGTCTCAACCAAGGTAGTAATAATTTTTGTTGCATCCTTCTTCTCCTGCGAAGGAGAATCATTAAAAATGTTCAAAGTTTGTGATTCATAGTGCTTAATCAGTCTGAAATAACATAGCCATTCCGTTCATTATTGCTATTTGTCTTCCACATGTTCATGTCATGTCATTGTGCATCTGATGTAGTTAGCTTATGGTTATGCCGTTATGGTTAGAGTTGTTATCGCCTCTCGTATAAAAGTTACCATGTCATACATACTCTTTTTTCTCGTTTTGCTTGCCAATGTTGTTTACTTAACATACAACAATATTTATCTGAACAAGATATAAGAGAAGTCTATGTTTAAACTTGCTTTTACCTTTCTTACGAAGTTAGTGAGCCATAGTACGTACCTTTATGTCCCTTTCAACATGTCTCTCGTTCGAGTCAGCATATTAATTAAGGCGTTTATCAGATTTAAGGTTTTGTTGTACGTTCAGTCATTCATGATATAGACTTTTATTTTTTCACATCGAAATGAAATTATGTATATATAGGTATAGCTGTAGCTGACTTGGCATTTAATCATCCTAAATATGTCTCAAAGGCCGAGAAGTCATGGAAGTTGATAGCAAGTGCCCTTCAGAGTTCACTGGGTTGTAATGTAGAGATAAGGATCAAACTTGTGAACTTTACCTCTTCAAAAACATGTACTGAAAAGAAGAAACCAATTTTCAACTTGTTTCGTTGCTCACGCCGAAAGAATCATAAATCAGACTCGGGCACTGAATGCGATGGTCGAAGTCTTTATTCTGATATCCCTACCAAAGGAGCTACAATCATGGATTCTTCTGATCATGGGTCTCAGATATCTCATACTTGTAGTGATGGCAAAACATCAGTTAAGATCATAAGAAGCAGCAATGGAAATGCATTGAGCATTGGAGTGGCACAATCTGAGTCGTTAAACACTCACCAGCTGAAAGTTGATAATCCAAGTCGGGGTACCTGTGCAAGTGAAGATTCGTATGCTCCGACCGTTGACAGACAGCCTGGATGCGGTCCTACATATGAAAGTCTCCGTAGAAAGTCAAATGCATCTAGCAATTCTCAGATCTGTTGCCATAGAATTGAAGGACAGAACAAAGTTTTAATGTCTAGCGCAAGCAAGGGGGCATCAGAAACTAACTTCTCTAGCAGTCATCCCTTCGTGTCTCATAGAAGTATAAACGGTGACGTTGATGACTCCAGAGATAAGAAACAGTATGTTCTTTTCCCTTATAGTCTCTCATCAATATGGACTTTCTCCTCTCTTGTTAGTGATATGTACTGGGACATTCACCTGAAGTTCTTCCTAAGCGAATGCAGTCTCATAGATATCGCTTTTAAAGTTCAGTAAAAAAACTATACGCAGTGTTTTATAGATGGCTAATTGAGTTTTCCATTATTATTAAATTTTAGAATTCTCTCCCATAATTTTGGTTATATTAACAGACGTATAAGTTTAATTTGTTGTTGTTGTAGATCGAAGTTCTCAAAGTCACGTTGTTGGAGAACTGCCATGTTTCCAATCAGAAAGGTGACCGCTCTAGTTACTGTGTAACTGCATCATTAACAACATTTTTAAAGGTAAGTCCATTTTGGTTGCTTTCGAAAAGATGTAAAACGAATGTTTTATCATGTAGTCTCCAACGCAGCTTCCACATAACTTACGAAAAGATGTAAGACAACACATAAGCCGCATTGCCTTGGGTGTTATTTCTACTTTTAGATATGCCAAGAATGAAGTGCAATGTCGTTTTAGGTATTTGTTTCCCTGGTTAGAGAGGGATTGATGATCACTTTTAGCTACTAGTATCGTTTAATGCAAGGAAAAACAACTCTGCTGAGTGTTAAACTTGCCATTACTGATTCGTTAACATGTCAACCTCACACCTAATCGAAACATGTAAATAATTAGTAACTCACCCCAGGGATATTTCGCGTATCATGATTGGCGGCAGCCACATTACAACTTTTTTTTTACTTTGTAAAATCGAATTCTGTATGACGACTTCGTTAAGGTTTCGGGTATTTGACAGAGCTCATCTCATTTATGCAGGACTGGCAGCTGAGGCGTGGGAACCAATCAATCAAAGTGCAATGCCTTGTGTTGCTGCTAGATAGATATATCATATTCTTTAGCTGACAGAAGTCTTGAAATATATACTTGGTACAATATTATTCGGTTTCTTTTGTTATTAACACTACATGATAAGGTTCTTTCGAGCTGTTATAATGTCGACCACATGGTTTTTTTGGTACAATACTATCCGACCTCCCCTTAAGCCGCTTAGAAAAGCACTGAAGCATTTTAGTGTTAATATTGTAACGACTACATAAGAGATAAGACAAGGATGATTCCTAAATGTGCATGAAGTTGTATCTGCTGTGACTTCTCAAATGCAACTGTGCTAGTGAAACAACATGCATGCTTGAACTGTTGAAGCACCTCGTTAGCATGAGATGAACGGAGTCAACTTTTGTGTGTTAACTAATTTGGTGTTACCCTATTCAATTACCAAATATAATTGGGAAGAGCTCCCGAAACTAGAGCTAGAAACACCTTATTTTGTTTTGTTACCGTTCTTCATTTCCATCTTCTCGAATCTAAAGGGGACTTCTCATATTTAAAATCTCTCTGCGATGTGCTTTGTTTAATATTCTTTCGTAGTTTATTCGTTGTACCACGCGATAGGTCAACGAAGTGTTACAAAAGAGAACACATTGGCTTATATTCAACAAAAATCAAACGGACGAAAATATAGTACTGTAGATTCTATAACGTGTGAACTTGTCATTAAATGTTAATAGGTTGGATACCCTTACTCATCTGATTTATTTTGAAAGAGTACGGGTTTGAATTCTAACATATGGAACCATCATAAGTATATATTGCAACCGATACTTTCACACAATCGGTAAGGGTAAGAGACCAGCCGTTTATATCATACTAGTTGATTAGGCCCGGCGATGCCGGGCCGAGAGTAGGTATGTCACCGCCAGTATCAACTATCCGTGAATTTATTATATTACGCCAAAGATTACAAAATGATCCGAATTAGAAAACGATCCGAATACATTATTACTTATTACGATTCGGATGCACCAGTAGCTAAGCATTTAGACAAAATATAACAAAATGATCCGAAAGTATTCTTAGGTATTACAATTCGGATGATTGAGTAGGTAAGCATTTTGTACAGAATGGCGCAACAGATAGAGGTGTTGGGATGAGGAGCGTACTTGTGGAATGCATCTTTGGAGTACATGTATTGATGTCGGGGGTCGGCATAGATTGGACAAAAAACACGTACGTTGCGTCCATATACAAGGCCTATAACTTCATTTCCCTATGACAACAAGAGATTGTGTTATATTAGTTATTTAACTTTAATAATGGTTAATTACATAATAAATAGTGGTAAGTAGCTGAACGAACCTCATCATCAGTCAAGACAAATCGTTTTATCGGGGAGCCATTGGCACACGTTATCGGAGGAATATCTTCAATAACAGTTACTACCAAGCTTTTGGAGTCAGGAATGATCTGAAGAGTAAGCTGTGTCGGTTTGTCCATGCTTTTTCTGTATAGTGACGACAAAGTTAATAGGGTAGCTCAAGCAGTGGATACACCTATTGAGAAAGTAAATAAAGTAAAGAGGTTATAAGACTCATTTTCATAGTATTATATGTCGATAATCCTAGCAGCATCTTGTAAAGATGGTGTTTTGTAGCCAAAAGTTTCATTAAGGTGAAAACACATCGAAAATAGTATTAAGCAACAATATCATTTCCTTCTAACTGAATTTTGAAGAAGAACAATAAAGTCAATTGATGCAATACATGTTCACTTTTAGATTACTGTAAACTGGCAAACCTTTAGATTGTGTTTTTTCACCTCGAAGTGTCTTTAGGTGAGAATCATACAGAGATATGTAATGTATTGTGGTTGTTACTTAAGTAGTAATATGAAGTCAGATGGTTGCCTACTATTTGGTGGCTGCTTAGAGTTGGAAATGTCAACAATAACCTTAAGCAGATAAGGAAGCAATCTTGTCAATTGATTTTTGTTCGAGCTTATCTATTACTACAGCCTTTTTAGGAAGATAAGTATGTCATGATCAATTTCTAGGAGGATGAGTCATGGTGGGACTGCAAACTGTAATTATCTTAAGAGAATCATTTAGGTGGATGCAAATTTACAACAAAATAATTTAGAAATCATTAATTTGTAAATGACAACATGTTGCTTGTAAGGGGTTTTCTTGTTAATGAACATGATCTATTGTAATATTAAGGCTTAAATTCCGACAGACCCCTGAACTTTGATCATCTGGTCAATTTGGCCCCTGAAGTTTGAAAATAGGTCTACTTGCCCCCTGAACTTTCACAACAGGTCATTTTGGCCATTTTCATAACTGTTCAGGGGCAAATTAACAAATTTTAACTTTTCATGAAGGACAAAATATGAATTTAGTATATAATAGACATTTTGGGGTCACTTTTAATAAAGAAAATATATTAGGGCTCTTTTAAAAGAAAATAAAATTATTAAAAAAAAAATAAAAAAATAAAAAAATAATCCCCCTCCCCCGTCGTCCCCAACCCCCAATAAAATATAATAAAGACATTTTGCAGGTTCTATCAATGGTGAACGGTTTATTATTATTTAATAATTTAATATTAATTTTATATTACTTTTTAAATTAACTTGTAATGCCTATTATTGTTGTATGCCTATTTTACCCTTCATTTTAAGGTGAAAATGGCCAAAATGACCAGTTAGGATAGTTTAGGGGGCAAATAGACCTATTTTCAAACTTCAGGGGCTAAATTGACCAGATGAGCAAAGTTCAGGGGTCTGTCAGAATTTAAGCCTAATATTAATTCACAGTTTCATATACTAAACTTGAATTTTCGCACGAAGAACCATGCCCCTATCGCCAGAAAATTGAAACTCAGTGATATGTAGGGATACTTACCTGATGAAAACCAACTTCTCCCTAACAATCCAGAAGTGTATTCGTACAATAGCCAAACTATCCCATCAAATCTTGATATAAATCTTCCTTTTGTCCCACAACGGCGTGAATGCTGCAATGCCAAACACTATATGGTCCAACCCAGTTTCCCCTTTCTCAAAAAATCTAATTCTTGAAATTTTATTTTCAAAAAATGACCCATTTTGACCAGAACGTGAACTCATTGTCCAACTTTCTCCATTGTCTTGAACAAAAGTTGACACCTCACTTATTTCTTGATTCTAGTGTGATTTTTGACATTTATTATTTGCCTACATTTATCAGAACATTGGAGATGATATATATAAAAACAAGAGGTTGAATAGAGCAAGAGTAGGTAAATCTAAAACTGATGGAGCATAACCAATCTGCATTAGAAGTACGATGATTGATATGAGTTACTGGGTTGGACGCCTTTCGTTGACCGCAACATACTGATTCCAATATGGTAACGAAGACTTGTGATTTGCCTTCTTAGTTCCACGTTTGAAAGCTCTCATCATGAACTCCTCATTTGTCACTCTGGAAGATGTAGAAAATTAATTGGGCAATAGTCCAATATGTATTTCTTACAATCATATCGAAACATCGTGCCACTCATGGAAGGTATGGATGACATGATAGTAAGATAAGATTTTAACAAACAAATAGGAGTTACCGGCATACAGTTCTCTATCCCTTCTATTAATTTCCTCTTTATTTGCTCTATAAACATCCCTAGTTACATTTCGCTTATGCTCCTTGTCCATCTTGAATTACAAAGTAAAAAGACTGATTGAGTGATATTAATTTAGCAAAAAACAAGCACAGAAGGAGTAAATAATAATGGAGCAAACATCATGGAAGCAAAGGAATGAGATTATGATAGGTAGGTGTGTGGTTATGAAAGATAGCATAACTACAAAAATATTAGGTAAAGGGTTTGAGCTACAAAAAAAATTGAAGTAGGAAAGACAACATAGGTATAGGAGCAGGTAAAAGGTTTCGTCAACTAAACAAATTAGATAGAAAACACACATAATAGGAATCTGTACATCAAACCAATAAGTCTAATTACAAAACAGAAGCTATGTTCTAAATAACTGAACCAATTCCACCGGACACCTAATAAATAAAGCACAGAGCTGAAGATGAACGACCTACGATTTTCAATAGTGGAAGCTAAAGAGTTGATAGACTAAAATATCCAGTCATACGAAAAAACCAGTTTTAACAAGCATGAAAGAAGCATTTCTGAACCAAAAATTTGATAAGCAAAAGAGCAAATGACTTCATCGATCACTCACGTTTGTTAAAAAACACTAGTCGATCACCCTAGTATGACTTTGTATACTTTCGATCACTCATGTTAGGTATTATGTATACTTTTGGTCACTCAAACGTTTTTTTGGTACAACTCTTGATTTTTCGAAATTTTTAACATTTTGGTAAGGATATTTTAGTCATTCTCTTATAATTTTATCATGAAAATGTAGAGTGCAATGGAAGTTAATGAAAGTTAGTTGATGTAAGTTAAAAAATTATGAGAAAATGACTAAAATACCCTTACAAAAACGTTAAAAATTTCGAAAAATTAAGAGTTGTACCAAAAAAATGTGTGAGTGACCAAAAGTATACATAATACCTAACATGAGTGATCGAAAGTATACAAAGTCATACTAGGGTGATCGACTAGTGTTTTTTAACAAACGTGAGTGATCGATGAAGTCATTTGCTCTAAGCAAAAAGTAAGCGTCACAAATTAAAACAAAATATATTTGGACTTACATACCAAGAATCCTCACCACCAGTGGCGGCTTGACGATGATGGCTCTTTCAGCTGATTGAAGAAGTTGTCATTGATTATTGATGATGAGGTTGGGAAAGCGGGAAAAATTGAGAAAAACAGGGGGTGCTAAGAAAATTGAAAAAAAAAAGAGCCAAAAAGAAGAAGAAGGTGTAGTAGATGATGAGGTGAAGCAGAGGACGTGTAGTAGATGAAATGATGACAGTTGGAAATGAAGTGGTTTGGTACAGCTCTACGCCTTTTATTAATTTGTTCTTTATTTGCTCTATAACCATCCCTACTCGCATTTCGCCAATGTTCCTTGTCCATTCTAAGATACAAATAAAGAGCGTAGTTCAATTAGTTGTTCATTTAGTAAGAAGAAAACACAGAGGGAGTAGATTATAAGCCAAGTACAAAAATGATTAAACCAAAGGCATGAGATTATAAAAGATAGGCGTTAGGTTATGAAAGAGAGTGTAACTACAAAAAAGCAAGTAAAGGGTTCGATAAACTTTAAAAATTCCAAGTACGAAACACAGCATAAAAACATCAAAAACAGGTAAAGGTTGTCGTTCACTTAAAAAAAAGTAGATAGAAAACACTAATAACAGGAACCCGTTCATCATATATTCTTTTAGACTTAATTCGGGTCAACTTCAATGACAGAGTAGAATGGAAGCTATAAATATCAAGTTCATCGCGAACCAGCGTAACAATTAATGGCCAAGGCGAAAGTCGCGCGTAATCTAATCTCGTCAATTGAGCAATAATAAAATAACATCCTTGCAACCCATTAATTGAGCAATAATAAAATCACAACCTTGCAACCCGGACGACGAAGATTCCCGAATATAACGATTACCCTTATTTCATTATAAAAAATCAATCACTTTGGAGTTGAAGAATTTATATATGAACCCAATTCTAACAAAGACCACTTTGCATTATAAATGATTAATAATTGTGAAGTCGAAGAATTTATATATATCAATAAATTAAGATTGAGAACTTAAGAGGGTGAATTAAGTTTGCTTTTCACCAGCGTTGAAGTAAAATTGAAAAAAATGCAAGTTATTGCAAAGAAACCCAATTGAAACAATATAAGCAAGGAAGAAGGAAGTCTGAGATATTAAAAGTAATTATTTTTTCACTTATATACTTACAATTTTTACTCTGAAGTACCTCCCCCGGTTGAGAAAAGCGTAGCAACCGGTGATGGGTTGACGGTGACGGGTCCCTTTGTGATCGAAGAAGCTGTGGTGTTGTGATTGATTTTCAATGATGATGGTTGGGAAGGCAAAGAAAATGAGAAGAAGAGAGCTGCAAAAAGCAGACGAGAGGAGCTTGATTTTTTATGAAATGAGAAAAAGAGAGAGGCAACAACAAGAAGAAGAGAAAAAGTAAGCGGTGTAAGGTTTAGTAGATGATGATGCGTGGAAACATAAAAGTCACGCGCTATAGGCAGACGACGAGTAAGCGGTGGAGGGACTTGCATAAGTAGTTCTTCAATAGTAGTAATATCCGTAGGCTTAAGTACTAGAATGTTTCTTTCCGAGAGATGGTGCTTCCAAAACTGATGCCATGCGTCGTGGTGCTTGAATCTCTGCATGCATCTAGAGAGAACTTGTGAAATTAAGAGATCAAGTACTATATAGACTGAGTATGGTGTCATAGATTGTAATAAGATTATAATAGAGGAGAAAGTTTCTAATATCAAAGTTTGGGATGGTGAAAATGTGGTTGGGGTGTGATAATGGTGTGTGAGATGATTAGCGCTTGTGTATCCGGTTACTGTAATGTTTGTGGTTGTAGTATAATTCCTGTAAATGTAAAAAGTGTATATATGTTGATATGTGGGAGGCGCGGCAGGGTATGTAAGGAGAATGAAGTTATTATTTGTAAAAATGGGTAGAGTCTTTTTTTGTGAGGAAAATTTGATGGTGGGGTGATGTTTTTGTGCTTGTGACCAGTTCTTTATAAGTGTATTTTGTTGTTGTATGAATTGTGTGATGTTGAAAGTAGAATTTTGATTAATGATATGGTTTCGTGTGAGCCAAATTGTCCGAATTGTGCAATAGAGATATGTATGATTGTGGTTAGAGTTACTTTTTTGTCTTAAACTATGGGATAAAATTGTAATTATATTATTGTATGGAGAGTGGAGGTTGAAATAATTGTATTTGTGCCAAACCGGAGATAGTATAGGATACGAGCAGAAGAGATGGTCAACCATTTCTTGGCCGTGTCCACAGAAAACGCATTTTGTAGAGATAGTGTTTTTGGTTTTATTTTGGATATTAGGAAGTGTGGGTAATCTACTATAAAGAAGTTTCCAAATGAAGAGTTTGATTTGTGGGACACGGAGTTTCCAGAGGCGTTTCCAGATACGCTTTGGCAAATGGAAGAAATTGCTAGGAGGTTTTGATCGTCTCTACTGGAAGAATAAGTAGTGATAAATTGATTTAGTTGTGGGTAAGGTGATTTTATTGTTAGGGAGTCATTGGAAAAGTTGATCCAGAAAAGTAGAATTTGAGTGTTGACCGATAGTTGTCGAAGAAATAAGTTTAAGTCCATTTTTTATACTGCTCCAAGTGTATGTGGAATTGGATTTGGGGCTTGCAGAGGGAAAATTTGTATGTGGATAGTATTTAGGTTTAAGGGCTAATGTGGTGGAATTAGTGGGGAATTAAGGAGATTCCAACCTGTTTTTGCTAGGAGAGAGATTAAAAAGGCTTAGATTTTTTATCCCCAGACCCCCAGCATGTAAAGTTGTTGTAGGAATGACCAATTGATCCAATGGATTGTAGTATTAGTATGATTATTCCAGAAAAAATTAGAGAAAATTTTGTTAATTTTGACGAGGGAGGAATGTGAAAATTTGTAAAGCGTCATGGGCTATCAGAAAATCAAAATTTATCATAAACCTAGTCTAAAATTTCTTTTTTTGATTTGCCTACTTAGAGTACTACTTATTTTGGTTTTCTGGATTGGTTTTGTGGTGGTCTTTGGACTTATGATTGTTATCGTTTTTGGTCATTTTGTAATGACAATTCTATCGATTGGGAAAAAAAAAAGGTAACAATAACATTCTACATACATATCCCTAATTAAATACTACCTTCATCCCTAAAAGATTGTCACATTTTGACTTTTGTTGGTCAAACATAACAAAATTTGATCATGAATTCTCATTAAACGATAAGAAATAATAGTCTTGTAAGACCTTCTTAGATTCGTCTCAATAATAAATAATAGATATTTACATTTTAAATCATGTTTTATTGACCACCAAAAATTAAAATGTGACTAGATGTAAGGAGTAATAATTAATAATTATATTTATGTATAGATATTCTACATTGGATTAATTAAATATAGACTTAAAGGAAAAAACAATTACATACTTCCTTTTTTTTAATGTATTGTTTTGACATTTCATGGTCAACAATACACGATTTAAAACAAAAATAATTTAATTCTACACATGTAAAAATTATAAAAAATTAATATTTCGAAAAATAGATTAAAACGAATCTAATAAAATCCAATATAACTATATTATTTAACACTCATAACAAAGGTAGTATTACATTGAAACTGTAAAACGTTGATCGAAAAAACAAAAGCAAAATCTAAAAGTCAACTAAAAAAACCTGATGGAGTGTTAACAAACCAAACAAACCTCTTTCAGTTCACATTAGTCATATCTCCTTTAACTGAGATGAATCAGATTAGGGTTTTTGATTAAATTGAAAATGTTGAAAACCTCTTCTTGATACTTAATAATGGAACAAGAAGAACAAGTTTCTCACAAAACCCAAAAAGCCCATCCCTTTTCTGGTGATCTTGAGATGATCAAGAACCAAAAACCTATTTCAGATACTTCTGACTTAAAAAACGATGATTATGAGAACTGTAGCGTAGTTTTAGGGGTTGATAATGGTGAAAATTCAGTTTTTGGGGTGAATTTGGCTGAAAAAGCCAACCTTGAAGAGAAAAATGGTAATGAGAGTGGTGAAATAGAGGTTGAGGATGGTGAAAAGGTAGTCTTTCAGAACGATTTGTGTGGAAAATCCAACTTTGGAGAGAAAAATGGTAACGAGAGTCGTGAAATAGGGGTTGAAGATGGTGAAAGGACAGTTTTTGAGCAAGATTGGTGTGAAAAATCCAATCTTGGGGAGTTTGGTGTGCAGAGAGATGGTGATGAGTTTGATGGGTTTGATGATGAGGAGGTGGAGAGGAGGATCATTGAGGACTTAAAGGAGTTGGTATTGAACCAAGCTATTGATGAGCAAAAGGGTAGTTTTGATGGAGAGGAGGGTTTCAAGAAAATGGGAAATAACGGTTGGGGGGAGTATGAAGAGGAGGATTTTGGAGAAGTGGGAAATTTCGGAAATGGGAATGGGGATGATAGTTGGGGTAGAGAAGAAGGGGGACAAAGTAATGCCAAGAAAATGGTGTATCCGCTTCGTCCTGATGCAGAAGATTGTAGTTTTTATATGAAAACCGGGAGTTGTAAGTATGGTTTTCATTGCAAGTTCAATCACCCTCCAGTTCCGAGGCGAAAATATCAGGTATTTTTTCTTACACACCTATTTTTCCATTACACTACCTGCACTATTTCTCTATTGTGATGTAGTAGATAGTCTTTGCAATTCATCTTGGGTTAACTCAGAAACATGGGTAAGGTTGCCTACAACCCGACCCCCTTTCCCTGTTAATGCGGGAGACTATCTAAATAATATTGTGGCATGTTATCGATATAGTTATCTCTACCTGCCCATTTTTCAGTTGGGATTATAGTTTATAGCTCTTTGTGAATTTTTTGGCTGAGTTTATAAGTAAGTATGTGCAGACAAAAGTTGTGTTTGTTTGCTTATACAAGCTCCAAAAGAGCTTTCTTAGCTGGGCCTCTTGACAGAGATGGTGATGTTGTGTATGATTAGTTATGTTATCTATTACATCCATTTCAAAATGATATGCCAGTTTGTGTTTCCGTGGTCAAGATTAACAAAGTTTGTGACTTTAATTGACATGCATAACTTTGATTGAAGTCAAAACTAGTACATTGATAGCAAAATGTGCTGAAAGTTATATACTCTAATATATTTTTTTAACTAAAAAAATTCTACAACATAAACAAAAGCATTTGAGTTCATCATTTAAAAAAACACATCAAAATTCATAACTGGACTATCTTTTTGAAACAGGGGAGTAAGTTTTGTCAAGTTGATTTTGCCTTGCTGCATTTAGCGAATGCAGATATTGCCTAATTGAAAGACAATGCCAAAAAAGAAGTTAGCTCTTTGTACTCATGAACATGTGTTAGTATCTGTAATATAGACTTATGACTTAATTTTCATCACTAAGTTTTGATCGATCCATTTCTTCTTTTATATGACCTTTTATTATTCTCATTTCTGAAGTGCAGTTGTTAAAATTATCTATCAGGATTTGATTGTTTGAGAAAATAGATCTTTGTTCTCGTCTTGAACGGGAGATCAGTTACTTTATATAGTCAATTGTAGTTTAAGTATTCTCTTTATTGATAGAAGAATAGGTTAATTTGACTAGAAACCCTATTTATATTGTTGTGTTTGGATGGCTGGTCCTCGAAGATTTCAGAAAAGCTGTGAGTGTTTGATCGGATGATAAGTATATTTAGTTCTCAGAATAATTTTGAGCCAAATTAAATTACGAACCTCAAATATCTCAGTTTTTTTTTCCTCGTTCTTTTATTTGTAAGGCATGTATGTTTTACTTCTCTGATCTTCTCCTTTGTCATCATTTTGTTTGCAGGCTCCTAAAGATAAGATAAAGCCAAGGGAAGAACAGCTTGACAGATCTGGGCAAACTGAGTGCAAGGTTCTCACATAATTATAGTTGAAAGTTCGTTTATGTTATAAATATGATACTTATATAGGCCATTTCGGCATTGTTGTTGCTTTAGACAATCATATCTTGGCTAGCATATGATTATATATCGCAAGTTCATATATTTTTATTCTAAGAAAGATGGTTTTAAAAGCACAAAGTAGCACAACAGTTGGTCAGGGCTATGGCTCAAAGCATAGCTTATGTAGAAGGGAGTATAAAATATTTCAATTCTAATGCACCCTAATTTCTACATGATAATGCATTGGCAAGGTTGAATCATACACACACAATAGTCACCTTTTTCTTTGTTTCTCCTCTCATGTACGGAAAACACCAATTGAAAAGAATCGTAGTGAGCACTCCTGAAAGTTCAGTAATCAATCGAACATTCATTTCTGTTCGAGATGACCTTTTTATTTTTCTCTACTCTTCAATTGGCTATTAATCTGGTTAATTTATAAAGGTTGATGAACTATTATATTTGAACGATTGGATACAGTTTATATTCGTTCCATGAACCTGAGTTCCTGACTTCCTTCTTTCGTAGGGCCATGTCTTTGTGCTTTGAATTTGTCTTTTGTAAATGGTTATGCCTTAGCATCTCTTAAGTTTTCTGATCCTTTTTTTGCAGTATTACCTGTCTTCAGTTGGCTGCAAGTTTGGAAGCGCCTGTAAATTTAACCATAGCAGAGAGAAAAGCACAGGTTCTCCTGCTACTGAGTTCAACTTTCTGGGCTTACCTATTCGGCCGGTACTACCCTTTTGCCACTATAGAAGTTCTTTTCTTTGTAGTTCGCTGAGATGGTTTATAATTCGACAACATTAATGCGTATTTACCCTCGGCATTCTTTGAAGTTCATATTACTTTTACAATAAGGACGTCAAACCTGACATTTGTGAGACTGAAATATATTGATATTACTTAATTGTGACAGGGAGAAAATGAATGTCCCTACTATATGCGTAATGGATCTTGCAAGTATGGTTCAACTTGTCGGTTTCACCATCCTGAACCAACTTCTGGTTTAGGGGTTGATCCTGCTGCCTATGGTAATGGTGCACCTCTTCCGGGTGGATCACAGTCAACCTCATGGTCATCTCCAAGAGCATTGGGTAATGCTGCATCCTTTGTGCCAATGATGTATCCAACAGCTCAGGGAATCCATTCTAGCCCTGATTGGAATGGGTACCAGGTATTTCTCCTATAGCTATCACTAGTTTAGGTTGCTTCTTAAACAATGTGAATGTAATTGCTGCCACTGAAATAAAGAACAATAGAGAACGAAACAGTTGGGGATTTCACTCTTTTTATATAGATTTATGCCTCATATTTTGTTTTTGTTCTCGTGATGGTCTAGTAATGGTTCCAGTTAAGAATAAAATGATTGCTGACACCGGGGGCCACTGATATGTTCATTATATGTCATTCTGGGTGGACAGTGCTCTCCTCACATTCTAATATCGATCTTTACCTTATTTCAAGTAGTTGATCAAAAGGATTCTTTGTGCTACTCGGGTTTAATGCCTACTAGCTATTTAGTAATGTATTCAATTTTTACTGTTTACAATTAAATCTAGAAGTCTGAGGTTGGTTCCCGTTTTTTGCCTTCTGTCCGAAGCCTATTCAGAGTTTTTCCAGTATTTTATCAGTAAACGAAAGCTTCAATACATAGGGGAATGACGTTCATGAAGACTGATATAGTTTCCAACAATTAAAAATGAGAATTTTCTTTGTTACTGTGAAAATGTGGACCATGTGATGTAATGCATCACATCTACTTTCTCGAGTATCGTACATGAAATAGAGCCTCCATTAATCTGTCGTAGCATTGTATTTGTTGTGTATTTCTTAGACTACATTGTTTTAAGTAGGTCAAATGCTGTCCGTTGATTGTTCTTTATATTTTACAATTTTTACATCAATTGACCCAACTGTTCAATTTCCTGCTTGAATCAACTGTTATTTCCTTACCCAAGACCACCTTTACTTGATTTAGACACCGGTCTACCAGACGAGTGAGAGGAGTCTTCCGACACCTCCAGCGTTCACATTGAACAGTCTTCCTACACCTCCAGCATTCACTATGAACAATCTGAGAACAGAGGCCAGCTTCCCGTCACGTCACCAGCAGCCATTGTTCATGGATGAATTTCCTGAACGACCAGGTCAACCTGAATGCAGCTACTTTCTGAAAACTGGAGACTGTAAATATAAATCAAATTGCAGATTCCACCACCCAAAGAACAGAGTTATGAAGTCAAGCTCATGGACTCTCAGTGACAAGGGCTTGCCTCTTCGACCTGTAAGTATATAATTTCACTAATATACTTTCTTCTTCTACATTTCTGTGTTTCTTCTCAAGTCAGGATTAAATATAGATCGAGTTCAAAAAGAGCATTGTCGACTAAATTGGGTGGTTGAGTGAGAAATACTATCAGGATATTTGACTACTTAAATGAGTTCTATTCAATAGCGCTCCATCACAAATTACAACCAATGCACGAAATTGACTCTCGCTCGACTTTTGATTTGCTCTTGTTATCTAGGATCATCCTGTCTGCTCATTCTACCAGCGTTATGGCATTTGCAAGTTCGGACCTGCTTGTAAATATGACCATCCAGAGAACATGGGCAATTCAGTTCATTCATCTCTTGCAGATTTTGAGCAGTCATCGTTCGTCAATGCTGTCACTTAAGAGGTAGTAGTAAGAATGGCAAAATTAGCGAAGACCGTCCTTTAACTTGGCGGTTTAAGGCCGACTTTTGGGGTAATAGGATTCAGTTGACTTGACTGTACCTAACTTCAGTAGTTTCTATGGATGGAAAGACCTGACATGCTTGTTATGTAAATTATCCATGATATTATGCAGTTCTTGAAGCTAGACTGTAAAAACTCCTTAACATCTGACTATGGTATGATACAATATCTGGATAATATAAGCGAAACAATGCTTGACCGATGACCAAAATAATATTCCACCTCCTCTTCAGGTGCTAAAGGTTTGATTCGGTTCGAGAATGATTAATGTACACAATGTTATTCGATCCTTAATACGGAGTAATTAATTATCTCGTAAAAAATTTAATTGCAACCTAATGATAGCAATATTTGTATTATTGTAGTCAACCAAGTAGTCGATTTATTTATTGTATTTAAGAAAGGTTTATTACATTAGACAAGCTCTTCATAAGATGAAAGATCAAGACAAGTCCACAATCAACATCGAAGGTTTTCACCAGGCTGAACACCAAACTGACTGCAGAAGGCTGTGTACAAGTCCACACGGGAAGTAACCTTCTCCGCCTCCTTACCATCACATTCGACGGCTCCATTGATGGCCCTAATCGTAGCACCAAAACCCTGCCCTGAGGTTATGATATCATGGCAATTAGTCATCCAGTACCACAATGCAGCCTTGAAAGATAAAACGTTGTCCGTGGCAACCTTCTCCGGGTTGTTTAGCAAGTCGTCGACTATGCTTTGCGCGAATGCTCCATAGTTGTAGTTCCATGTTAGTTGAAGGGGACCTCTCCCATAATAGCCTTTGCCGGAGGCACATGGATACTGGTCAGTCTTGGTAGTATCACAATAATCTTTCGAGGGGCCATCCGTCTCTTCAATGAAGCAAAAAGCTGTATATGCAAGTTAAAGGAAATTAAAACAACGTGGACATTAATATTCGTATCAGTGTTGAATAAACGACGAATGTTGGTGTGTATGAGTACAGAAACACTTACATCCAGTCTCATGTGCAGCGTGTGCAAAGAACGCAGCAATTTCGCGCTTAGAATCATCTTGTGAACCAGTTCTTCCGAATTGTGAATATGAGTTGAGGGCGTCGAGAAATGCAGCTCGAGAATAGAATCCCTTGCCTGCACAATTAGCAGGAGCTTGATCAGCAATGCCATTGATGAATGCATCGGTGACAATGTCAGCAACGGAGACATCGTTGCTGGCAGGTGGTGCGGTACAGGGTCCTTCTCTGCACCCTGTACCGCAATAAGCTACGTCTTTGCCGCAAAATCCGTATTCACTACAACATTCATCTGGAGCACAACCACAGTTCTGACTTAAGGCTATTGTTGAACAGGCTGTTAATAAAACAATTGCTAAAAGGATTGATTTTTTTTCCATTATTTTTCTTTTGTGATGAATTTTTTAGAGGAAGAAGATGGTATATATTTGGTTTGTGAAGTTCTTGAGTATCCAGTTGCAGAATTTATAGCAATTTAGAGGAATATGTTATCATCACACGGCATGCAGCATATTATCACGGGCCCCTTAAAAAAGACTCGAGAGGCTCTTCGTGATGTTCTCCGCTCTTCTTGGACTTCTATATGTGGACTTTTTAAAGGAGGCGTGAGACCAGCTGTGTTTTTTTATCTAGGCGAAGCCTGGAGTCGTCTGGTGGAAATTATGATGCTTTTGGTCGTAGAGGGCGTGCCTTGGGAGCCAGCTGATCTTCAAAGCAAAAGTTCTGTTTCACCTTAAAATGTGATTGAGGTTCGACCACGAATTCTCCGATGTTTAAGTCAATAAGTATTCAGGCGAGTGTCAGAGTAATATATGTCAGAGCCGTAAGTGATCAATTACCTCAAATGAAGTTACATCTTCCCTTTATATAGGTAGAAGGAGAGAGAGAGGAAAGATTGTACTTGATGAAGGGCGATTGTGACACTTGTTATCATCTTGAGAAATCGTACCATGTGAGCGGGCTTAACCCATTAATGTCCTGATGAGTCAGGTGACATGTGGGCGAGCCTTAACTCTTTCATACCAATATGATTGTAAACAGACCAAACTATACCGAATGTAACTATGTTTGAGTTCCGTTTGCAAGGTTCGAACTTTACATTTGGCTTGGTTTGCAATGTGCGAACCTCACCGAACCTTGAGTTTGGCTTGATCTAAAATGTGCGAATCGGACCGAATTATTTGCGAACTTGCGAACAAGTTCGGTTTGATTCTCAAAAAGTTCGCTGCAATTGGCATTTGAGCAGATGAAGATGAGTAGAAGATGAATAGATGTGAAGTGGAAGTGATTTTGATGATTTTGCTTAGGCTTAGTACTTTGAATTCTCGACTTTAATGAATATATAAGATAAAGTCATGTATTAATATGCGAGCCGAACTAAATCGAACCGTTTGGTTGGGAGAACCGAATCTTGGATTTTACCATTTGATGTTTTGCCAATGTACACAGAGTCTTGAGCCAAACTTTTTCGAGCCGAATCGAACCTTTTACGTTCATTCACAGCCCTATATACCCTGATGGGTCAAGTGATATGTGGGGCCACCCTTACTTAATCGAACCGAAGTAGTTGGGCTATAGGAATAACATAAAATCAAGGTTCCATCAGTTCATAGATATTAAGACGTGCCCACGGGGCATAGCTCAAATGGTAAGGGACTTTATTATAAGAGTGTGCTTCTCCACAAGTGTGTGGGTTCGATCCACGGCAGGTGCATGAGTAACTCTGCATTTGTTCAAGGGAGGATCTGCTTGTGGGTGGTTACCCAGCCTACTCTGGGCACTCTTGAGGTGTGGGGTACCGAGCCGCTAGAGGCACATCCCGGATTTACCTCCTCTATTGGGCGATGGGCTAACCGAACGGGGGCGTCTTAAATGAGCGTATCATTTATAATATTAAGACGTGTTGTAAGGGAAACGGAAACTAAAGAAGACCCTGAGTCGTCCTTGACCAAGTCTGCTAATTTATGAATTGTAGTACAGGTGTTCTAAGGCGTAGAGTGAACGGTAGGAACTAGTCCTACTCCTACATGCAAAGGAGTCATGAAGTCCAAAATCAAGGGTCTAGTTATTTTCTAGCAGACTCTGCAATCGCCTGAATCTCAAGACGTTCTTCGAACCAATCATAGACTTTATTGAGATAGGTGGAACTCCCCCTCTAAGAACTGTATATGAGACTTTCATCTCGTACAGCTCAAGCAAAAACACCCAAATACTACATATGAAGAGATGTCAAAGGGGCTTCTTACTGCCCAAACAGATCCTCCTACATCTATATATAAACGCTGGTTTATCAAGAATACGCAAGAAAAGCACTTCGAATTGTTGATTAATCGTCAGAGATGTCTTAGAACCAATAGTTTATTCACTATATGTTCCCTATGGTAACTGAGTTCATAAATTATGGTCAACAAACAATACGAGCAGCCCGGTACATCGGTCAAGGTTTCATGATTACCTTGTCCCACGCGAATCGTTTAGTACACGGTTTACGTTCGTTCATATGTAATTCAGTATCATTTTTATACTAAAATTACCTAACACATAAAACTTATATTGGTATCGTGAAAATATGTTTCCTCTACTGCAAATTAATAAGGTCGTGGACAACATATGTAATACGGACTAATAATTAATTGACTTTATGATAAAACACCATAAATGCCTAACATCGATTAAGGCTGATGAAGAGGCAATGAGCTAGCACTAGATTCTAGAATTGTGGACAAATTGTTCAATAGTAGATTAGCATTAAAGCTCTACACGAATCGCCCGAACCCGAGCTCAAGAATTTTTAACTCGTCTTATCACTAAGTGAGCCAGCTCGTTCAAAGCGCGTCGAGCCGAGTCATTCCCGAGCTAAGTTTCGAGCTAGCTCACTTAGCTAATTTCAAAGTTTAAGTTCATTTGGATTAACAAAAAATTATCTATTTAAAAATTAATTGTAACAATGTAATACAATCACTAAATTGCAATAAAAATTAAGATTAATAACATATATCTTTATAACACAACGTGAAAAATGAAGAAATAATTGCTTATTACCGTAATTACTCAACCTTGAAAAATGAATGATTGGTTAGGAATATAATAGATTATTAATTTTATATTTTCTTTAAAACATAATAATATATATACTACCGAGTTGGCTTTTCGATCTCACGAGCTGTGAACTCAGCGCTTAGCTCGGCTCATTTTATTATAGGAGTCGAGGATCGAGCCTCAGCTCTCCCAAACCTATCCGAGCGAGTCATGCGATATGAAAAATCCGATCCACATAATGCTTGAACTTCGCTTCTTGGATGTTAGTCCGGGCCTCGAAGTTGTCTTGAAAAGCCTGAAAATCCCATAGTGGGTGCTGAAATGTTGCACATGCAGCTCTCGTAAACGCTGCAAAGATAACCATGAAAGTATGTCTAAATATAATCCTCTGTGAGAATCGAACTCGAGACCTCTTGAAAAGATGCTAGAGCCCGGTACCACTAGGCTAGAAGCCTTGGATGAGTAGCTTTGTTAGTAAGGAAGAATATGTGTGTTTATGAGGTCATGGTTGTAATTCTTCTCAACTACAATTATTTTTCTATTAGCTTACAACACATATAAAGTGTTAAAATTCGTATCATTTTTTTCTATTAGTTTGTATGTTATTACGTGAATTTTGTTAAAAGTTTATGCGGTTTCACTCTAAAATCAATTGATATAAAAGGAGTAGCTCAAAATCTTATATATTGACTCAGGAGGACATCGACTTCCGATGTGGGATGTGCATCTTAACACTCCTCTTACGTGTAACCCAATCATCGGCGGAATTTTCTTCGCCGACATTAAATGCCAGAACAACATCGACAAGGTTACACGTGGCTCAATAACTCAGGTGGCTCATGATATGAGGTTGCACTCTAATTAGTGAGCGAAACTCCATCGTGTAGTACTAGGAATTTATTTTCCACAAAATTAATGTTTGTTTGGAATTTCTTCCAACAAAATTTATTTGTTCGTTCTACATTTTTTTTCTCCACAAAAATTGGTCAAAGTGGGCCTAACTTTGGGGATTTTCCAACATTTTTTCTCACACGTTGGTCGACCGAACTCCCCCAATCCTTTTTTATTAAAAAAATTGGAATTACGAAGAAAAGACGTCCCTCAGACCCTCACAATATGGGTTGTATGGTAATGTGAAATCACAACATGCTATTACAATGCACTAATGTAAGACCTTTATATACCATTTATAAAAGTTGGCACACAATTTATGAGTAAATTCTACAAAGGCTTTCACAAAGTGGATGGAGATTGTCATTTAGTCTTCGAAAATTCAACAGTTACAAATTAATCTTGGAATATAGACAAAAGTTGCGACTTAATAAAAAAAACTGACGACGCTATTCAAAATTTAAAATCAAGTATAATCATGTATAGTCGAGTACATCATTGTATAATATAATATGTCCTTTATGTGTAGTTACAACCAAGGATCAAAATTTCATTTCGAAACATAATTGCGGATAACAAAAATATGAAAACATTTCGAAAACCATAAGAAACGTTACGGAAACGCTGTAAAATAACGCAAACATGTGAATACAAATTTTTAATATTATTAATTTATATCACATTAATTTATTTATGGAAATTGAACGTCTTTAATTCAAATATGAAAGTACGTTCGAAATATCGAAGGATAAAACATAATTTTTTTTTTATGAAAAACTTCAAATAGTAGTCGTTCTCTTTGTTCAATAATTTTGACCAATGTCAACTCATGATTTTAAATCTTCATTTTTAGTAAAATGCAATTGACAAGGCTTATCAATTGAATTTGAATGAAATAGTTTTTAAAATTTTGGGCGTAAAGCACAAGAAATGGCGAAACATGGAATGGTTTCCACAAACCATCACCTTTCGAAATTCACTTGTGTTTTGTATAGATAACTTGAAAATTGAAATCATGTATCCAATTATAACGTGTTTCGAAATTCACTTGAGTCTAACATGATACCGACTATTATAACTGATTATAATCCAATGTAACACGTTTTAATTGGATACATGATTTTAATTTTGGTTTAATTATTTCACACTCAAGTATATAGGGTTCACCTTCTAAAGTAGCAGGAGTGGCCAGCTTGAGAAAAAACTCTTGTTGAAGAATAAAATTGTAATTCTTTTTGATTTCCTTTTTCTTTTTCACGATTTGTTTAGTCCTCAAATGTATTAGTACAAATTATATGTTTCGTACCCAAAAGTATCCCACAGTGACTGAATAACAAGATCAAAGGGATTGACCTTGATTGAATTAGCAAGGCAGAAGGAAAATATCTTATATGAATAGGATTCAGACTGTGACTCGATTTATGAAAATAGTATCTATCCCTCTAAAAGCATGTATTTTTACCGACGAACAAACAAAATATTTTGTCGCGAATGAACAAGATATTGAGGAATTGTCCGTATATCTTTGAAAGCTCAGACAGAGAGAGTAAACGGACTCTTTGAGGGCTACTTATTTAAAATTGAATAGTATGTAAATGCATCCACTTCCCAAGATAACTAGATGACGCTGTCAGAATGCGGTTACCTCGTGGCTACAATGTACACTGTGGTATTCATCTCATTTAACAACTCAGGAGGGATAACTTGTTTTCCAGCTATCTTCGATGATAGGGGCCCACCATCGGCACACTTGGTTTTAGGCCACGTCGACGGAAGAAGTCATTTGATACTGGTAACACCCGAACTGTATAAAATTATCAATTAAGTATAGTTTAAATCTTTTGCTCACATGACAATTTTTTTATTGTAGTTGCACATGACCAGCACAGAACATCCTGTACCCCCGGTACCAATCTATTGGAAAAATGGGACATTCTTCAACTGCAGGAATACTAAATCAGTACAAAGCTCGAACAAACTTATTCAATGAACTACATCAAGCAGATGAACCATGTCGTCGTCAAAGATACCAACAAGCACTCAAGAACAACATATTTTAGCCATTTATAAAATTGATTGGTAACTTCTACATCATGGATTACATAGATATTTGTTCAATTCATTTATAAAATTCAATCTTATTAATTATGTGATTATCTAATGTATTAAATGTTTGTTATATTATTATTAAAACTACTCTTAGTACAAACAATACTACTACTACTATTACTACTACTACTAATAATAATAATATTAATAATAATATAAATTAAAAAAAAAAATAAGCTGACCAACGAGTGTTGTGCTCTTTGAAAAGCTTATCAACGAGTTTAGAAATCGTTTTTAAGCTTATCAACGAGCACAACACTCGTTGTTAAGCTTATCAACGACTAGGTAGCAAACGGCTTCTGGACCCGCTGTTTTGTTTACCAACAAGTGTGTTCTCCACTCGTTCGGGCTAATTTAAGCATTTCACACGCATATTTTACTGTTTTGGTGTGTGCATATTAGAACCCCTTCCGTTAGCACAAATTATGAAAATTGTTCTTACTATAAATTATGTGAAGTATGGCGCCCATTTGTTTAATTAAGGAGCAGGATAGGTAATTAATTGAGAAAAAAATAAAAAATGCCCCCCTTCCCCGGTTCTTTCTAACTTTTACCCTCTTCTCTATCTTTTTTGCTGTGAGTATCCCGTTTCCCCATAAATTGACAAAATTGCCCTTGATGATTTTATTTACTAAAAATATTCCCTCAAAATTTCTTCCTTCCTTCTTCTTCTCCAATAACACCAACACTCATCACCACCACCAACACCAACACTCATCACCATCACCGCGCTACTACCACCTCGTCGCCGTCACTACCACCACCAATCAATACCCCAACTTCTTCTTCTTTCTTTCATTTTCCCTATTATCTTCATACCCCTTCTTCTCCTTCACCTTTCTTCTTCTCCACCATCTTACCATCAACACCATCACCCTCAACACATATCCTTACCACCAATCTAAACCCAAAAAATCCCAATATTTCTTCCCCACCCCATCATCACCATATACCCACCTACCACAACCACCAATATTACAAACATATCAACTACCACCAGCAACATCACAACCCCTATAACCACCACCAATCTCCAAACAACCTAAATTGCGATCCCTCCCCTCAAATCATCCTAAATCGCGCTCCCACCCCCCTACAAAATTCCATATCGTGAAGCCCATCGTTTAGCTTGAAATCAATTTCGTTTTTCATGGTGGGAGAGGGTGGGGGTGAATGGTTTTGCACAAGAGGAGTGGGGTTGTTGGCGTGGGGGTGAGGCTGTTCGCACTTGGTGGAGGTGGGGGTAGGGGTAGGGTTTTGGTAGTTGTTGTTGGTGAGGTGGCGGTGTTCTTAAAAGAAGAAAGGTGGAAGATGGACAAAGAAGAAGAAAGAATAGGAAGAAGGAAAACAAAAAGAAGAAAAAGTGTTAAGATGCAATTCCTACATCGTAAGTCGATGTCCTCCCGGGTCAATATATAAGTTCTTGGGCTACTTCCTTTATTGCCAATTGGTTTTAGAGTGGAACCCTACTCTTAACAAAAAGAAAGAAGAAGAAAAAAGGAGCAATGTTGATGGAGGTGGTGGGATGGTGGGGTGGTGGGGTGGTGGTAGTAGAATATGGTGAAGAAGAAGAAAATAAGGAAGAAGGGGTAGAAAAATGGGAAGGTTTTATTAAGGGCAAAAGAGGAAATTTAGAGGGGAAGGAGGTACTTCAAGATAAAAATAAATTAGGGAAGAGGGTAGAAGTTAAAAAAAATAGTGGAGGGTGTCATTCTTCCAATTTTCTTTAATTTAATTCATGTTTTCGCTATTACGTATCGAGCCTGAATGTCAATTATCTTAAAACATCATGCTTATTTCAAGTCTTCATGAATTTTTAATCGAGAAATTTGAAAGAATAACACCTTCTCTGTTTAAAATTTACACTTTTGTTCATCCTTCATTTTTTTGGGTAATGCTATATCATCCACCGTCCTTAAAAGATTGTCACATTTTGACTTTTGTTGGTCAAACATAACAAAATTTGATCATGAATTCTCATTACATAGATATTCGTTTCAATATATAGTTTAGAAATATCAACTTTTTATAATTTTTTGGAATTATATTTACGTTTTAAATCGTATTTTGTTGACCACCAAAAGTCAAAATGTGACAATCATTTAGGGTCACATTTAGGGGTGGAGGGAGTATATAATACTCCATCCGTTCTCTTTTACTTTCTAGTCTCAAGTTTTTGTTTCTAAATACTTGTCTTTCTAGCATAATTAATTACCTATTTACATTTTCAATGTGCTTTGTGACTACTTTTTACTATGAATTTATCAACCAACCAATCATATAGTTTCAGTTGGTTGTCATATTATATTCTCAATATACTTTTTAACTATTTTTTTATTATTTATTAATCTATGTATAAATGGTTAGAAAGACAAATAAAAAGAACGGACAGAGTACCTTTATGTGTGTAGTACCCAATTACTTTTATGAAAATACCCTTCCAATTCAACCAAAAGACAAGTTTTAATGTTATTTCAAATTTTCTCTCTTATCAGTAACCTTATGTCTCTGTTACTCCACTGTCCTTTCTTCCTTAACAAATATGTCTAACCCATCTTTCCTCTATGCCTTGTCTCATGTTCTTCCCTAATGATTGTACATGCTTTTCCTTCCCATTCTTATGGTCCTTTTTGCTAACCTATTTTAAAATTCTACCAATAATGCATTTCATCAAGCATCTTGCAAACAATTTCATTGAGGCCAATGTTTTTCGATTGTTTTATAAGTGATATGATTTTGTTATAATGGACAGGCATTGTTGATAGTACTTGGAATATTAAGGGTAAAATAGTGAGAATCATGGATTGAGAATCAATGTATATTTGATGCGTTTTGAGAGAAGGGGGTGGGTTACAGTGACCATGGATTGTTGAAAATGTTGGTAGAATTTTGAGTCTCACAATTTTAGAAGGGTAATTCAGTAATTTCTGGTATGGTACTATACATAAGTGTAGTGCTGGAAACGAGTCGGGTAACCCGTTACCCGCTCTAGCACTCGGCTCGAGTACTCGACTCGATAGATCGCTCGTTAGTTAAGGGGTAGGGTAAGGGTACAAGGTTGTGCTCGTTTGAAATACCCGACTCGCTCGATAATTAACCGGCTCCTTAACAAACTACCAAATTAATTTAATATGTGTGTTCAAATATTATTTATAATTAAATTTTGTAAACTTTATTATCAATATTTCAAATAATTAAGGTTTATGTAATTTATTAATGTGCCAAATATAACAATATATTCATTTTTATTAAAACTAAATTTTTCCTTTTTCATTTTGCATTAAGGAACCGGGTAATAAAGGTGTAGAGCCCGATAATTACACTACCCGACTCGTTACTACCCGACTCGTTATCATAAGGAGTCGAGTAGGGGTACTAAAGTTATGCTCGCAAAATTACCCGACTCGTTACTACCCAGCTCGTTATCTTAAGGGGTAGGGTGGGATACTCCAATACCCGAACCAACTCGACTTGTTTCCAGCACTGCATAAGTGTACTATGCATACCATTTAAGTTTTTTTTCATACCACCTTCCTGTATCAAATGACTAAAGTATCCCTACAATTTTCACTCATAATCCTCTCATCTTTTTCATTTTTACCTGCTTCTTCAACTCACAAAACTACCACCATCTAACCCCTCCACCACCACATCCAACCACATCAAGTACAACCAAAATCTCATCTTCTTCCCAACCTTTTTCTCCAACTCACAAAAGCACAACCAACTACACCACAACCAGAGAACATTGAATGACCTAGTGAGTCTTTCAGTGACTTAGAGCATTCGCAGCAGATTCCTCATAAAACTTCCCTAAAATCAACTCCTCATACCACTTTATTAAATTTAGGATTTACTTTTAACATTTCATACAAAGTCAGATTCCCTATTTATAGTCCTCAAATCAATCTTTTTAATATTTTTAGCTCCAAGTTGAAGACAACTTCAATTATTTAAATGTTGAAGATAAACTCAAATCATTTTAATATGAAGATGAAAATTATAAAATTTGAAATAATTAATAATTAGTTTTTTATTTAAAAAAAGAAAATAAAAATAATAAAATTTAAAATAAGTTTATATTTTTAAGCTTCAATATAAATTTTTAGCTCTAATATGAAATAAATTTATACAATCAATATATTTATAAAAATAAAATAAAAAGATATAATATTATATTGTAAAAGTACATATTTGAGGATGGTGCAAAAATAGGCTTGGTGAGCTTTGGTGGGAAAGTTTTTTGAGGATTTTTATAGAATAGAAAATCTGATATTTGTGTCTTTTCATTGTTTTTGCAAATTCCCTATTCTATATATAGAATAGGAAGTGATTTGAGGCATCTGTTGCGAATGCTCTTAAAGGACCTAAATTCGATTCTCATTGTAAGGGGACGGTGGGTGGATTTTTTGAAAAAAAAAAAACTACACCACAACCAACTACCAATGATGAAAACCTCAACAATTTGCCCCGTCCCCCTAGAAACACCTGTAAGATCTATCCCTTCTTCACCCCCAACATGAAAATGCAACCCTCACCCCACCCAACATAAAAAACGAGCGAAACTACCTAAATTGTTGTACACTTATTTATTGGTGATGGTGATTTTAGGAAGATAAAAGAGGAAGAAGAAGTTGAGAAAGATGAGGTTACATATACATCAAAAGGTGAGCTTCATTAGCAGACAAACAATTGCAATAAAAAATTCTTATTTATTGAGGAGGTTCAATCATTATATTCATGTATAAATAATTTATAACTATATGGTATATTATTACTCATAATTTGTCAAAGTTGAGTGGGTCGTTGCTCCTCCTGGTCATCTTAAGCTCCGTCACTAACCCGCCTAGCATCGAAGGTTGTCACCAGGCTCAACACCGAGCTGGTTACAGTAGTCCGTGTAGTAGTTCACTCGGGCAGTGACCTGAGCCGCGTTCCCCCCATCGCATTCAAGAGCACCATTGATGGCTCTAATTGTAGCACCAAAACCTTGCCCTGAGTTAATGAGATCATGGCAATTGTTCATCCAGTACCACAACCCAGTCTTGAACGATATAACGTTGTTCGTGGCCACGGTTTCCGGGTTGTTTAGGCCGTCGAAGCCGATGCTTTCTCCAGCTGGTCCGTAGTTGAAGTTCCAGGACAGTTGAATTGGACCTCTGCCGTAGTATCCTTTGCCAGCCACACAAGGATACTGGGTGTTCTGTTCATCACAATAGTCCCTCGAGGGTCCATTTATTTCTTCAATATAGCAAAAATCTACACAAACAAAACAATGTTGACCTTTCATTTGAGTTTATTTCAATATTTGATTCATAAAAATTAATGAAAAATAATATAATAATTTCAGATTTTGGCACAAAAAAAATGAGACAACTCGACAAGGACCAAATGTGAAACAATTTTGTAACTTCAATGACAAATTTGCACCATAAGCCCAAGCTATGGTTCATTAGTAATATTGTCTATTAATTTTGTACATACGTATTTATTTTCAATGTAACATGATACACATTACTAAAATGTACTATTCTAAGGTGATACAAATTCCAAAAATAAATATACTAAACTTGTTCTATGTGCCAATTTAGATTGTGTACAAAAATTGGTGAAACAAGCTGATGCAGATATTTTAAATACAAAAATAAGCTTAGATAAAATTGACATTAGTGATTTTCTTTTTACTAAATGGTACGTATTAGGTAAAATATATCAAAAGAAAAATTATATTTCAAATTGATAGAATATGCACTATTTATAATTAATGAACAAATACGAATTAATGATCAAAAAACTTAATGTAGTCAGAAGGTGTGTAAATAAAAAATACTTCCTCCGTTCTTTTGTATTTGCCTTTTTACCCTTAATTTTTTGTTTCCAAATATTTGTCTTCTAGCGTAATTAACTGTAAAATTTACATTTTCAATGTACTTTTTGATTATTTTTTTCTTATGAAGTTATCAATCAATTATATAGTTTCAATTGATTGTCATTTTATATTTTCAATGTACTTTTGACTACTTTTTCTTTTACTTAATTTTCGTGCAAATATTTTGAAAGACGGATAAAAAAGAACGAAGAGAGTACTTACGTCCAGTCTCATGTGTAACGTGTGCAAAGAAGGCCGCAATTTCGCGCTTGGAGTCATCAGCAGAACCAACTCTCCCGAATTGTGAGTATGAGTTAAGGGCACTGAGAAATGCACTTCGAGTAAAGAAGCCTCTTCCAGCACAACTAGAGGCTGCTTGATTAATGATACCATTGAAGAATGCATCTGTAACAACGTCAGCAACGGAAACATCGTTGCTGGCAGGTGACGCGTTACAGGGTCCCGCTTGGCACCCTGTACCGCAATAGTCATTTCCTGTGCCACAGTAGCCGAAACGACTGCAACAGTTGGTTGCAGAACAACCGCAGTTCTGACCGTAGGCCGTGTTCGAAAACACGGCCAAAATAACTAGTACTGCAACAATTGTTTTCATTTTGAATTTAATATAATAATAATAAATTAGGAAATTGAGTAAGCGTTTGTAGATGTTTTTGAATCTTTGAAGTATATGCAAGTATTTATAGAGGAAGGAAAATGTTGAAATGAAGATCTTTGACCAAGTATGTGAATCGTGAAAGGAGTACTAATCTAGAACATGGAGACTTTATGAAATGGTCCTGCAATAATATTCAATACTTAGTTAAGGGGGGGCATTCATTAATTGTAAATTGTGAAATTATTGACAAGTTCATTGACAAGTTCTCCGAAAGTGATAAATATTGCGTGTTCGTCTGTGGTTTTTTACAAACTATATATGTCACTTTTTAGGATCATGTTATTATTACATGTGTGCCACATTTAGAGACTAATCTGCAATAATATAACTATGAGGCACTAAAATGTCGATAGACCCCACTCTCATGGACCAAATGAGCAATAATTAACTCGTGAAATATGTTAAGTTTGAAATAATATGAAATCAAATATTGGGTACGCATATTGGCAAAACCAATCTATCCTATATATAATGTGGAAAGAGAATAAAGTTTATTTTGAATCTCCATAATCTCCTAAATTATACGAATATAAGTTATTTAATTTTTATAGATATTTTATTTAATAACTATCCATCAATTTACCAAATATATTTATTTTCATTTTGTTAAATGGATATACAAAAATCTCATATTATCAGCATCAAATTTAAGCTTAGTTAAGATGACTTAGACTGTATTGCATAAAAACCTATTCACATGAAGCGGCTGGATGCATAAGGGGTTTGTGAGACCTTAATCGGGATGCAGGAAAGAAGCATATGTAGCCTTAACGAACGTAGGGTATTGGTACTGGAAATTTATTTAGTAATTTTTATCATGCACATATACTTTTGTAATTATAAAGAATGTGTTTATCATAATGAGTTCATGTAAAAATTGATTAAAAACTGTATATTATAAATATGATAAAGTAATTCGTTGCACACGCAAAGACTGTGAGCAGATATCTAGTAGAGATTAGTCTAAAATCGAATAAATTAATGAGATAATTGTTGAGTTTATCCCATATAGTGTGAGATTAAGTTGCAATTTAGTTTTAAATAGTTACTCTCTACATCCCTTATTTTAAGACCTATTTTTACTTTTGGAGTCAAAGTTTGGAAAGTTTGATCATGAATTCTCATTAGTTGATAAGAAATAAATTAGTGATACGAGACCTTATTAGCATTTGTTTCAATCTACGCTTTTAAAATATCAATTATAATTTTTATACCATTAAAATTAAATATATTCATATTTTAAATCGTGTCTCAATTATCATATATTAGTCTTCAAAAGCGAGTATAAGTGTTTCACATTCATCGTAGATAACTAGATATGTATGCATGTTGCACACTTATCTTTGTTTTTAAAGTCCAAAACAATGACAAATGAGATACCTTTACTTTGTCATTTTAAGATATTACAATGCAATAATATACATATAAATTTTTTTAACAAATCTATAATAATGTAAGTATTTAAAAATAAGCTTTAACTTGATCTCATTATATATTTACGATTAATTCAGTAATGAACTACTACTCAATTATGAATAATGAATATTAATATGAGTTTTTCTAGAATGTGTTCTTCAGGCATAGGTTAATAAGCTAATAAAGAAAAATAATTGATAATTAATTGTATTAATTAGAAATTTGACATGGTAAGATCTTTTAAATATGTTACATTATGTGCTTATATATGTTGAATTTTATTTTCATATCTAATGCTTAACATGTGTCATTAAGAGATATTATAAAAATACCCTATTAAAATATTTGCGACTAGTAGGGTTGCGACTTGCGAGTGAACGTTAAACGTTTGATTCGGCTCGCATTATTCGATTCGAAAAGGTTCGGCTAGCTAGTGACTCTTTCGTATTCGCAAACGTGAAATTAAACGTTAAAATTCAATGTTCGGTAAACTGGAGCGAACGGTGTGAAATAGTTCGGTCCTCCTATTAATTGAATGATGTTCAATTAATTATGAACGTTGAGATCAATAAATTTCGGATGGAACTATTTGTGCACCATTCGAAAAATCGGATCGAACTTGAACTCCAAATATTATATGCGAACTCGAAATCGAACCTTCGAATCTTAAGTTTGCACAAATCAGACCGAATTAAACTTAATGTGCGAATCCGTACGGATCAAACTCAAATATAGGTACGTTAGATATAATTCGATCTGTCTACGACCTTACCGACTAGTTTATTATTTTGACTTTGAAATGGTCTTGGCCTTGAATTCGTTAAGTTGACTTCTACAGGCTAAGCAAAATGCGGTTTCGGTGGATGTCAACTACTGCGTAACAGTGAATGCAATCATGACCTGTTTTAGTGTTTCTTCTTTAATGAAGACTTTGTTTCCTTTTTCTTTTTCCACGTATAATATTTTACAACATAATATTATCTTCACGTGAATTCGAAATCACAATATCAAGATATTTCTATCTCGATCACCTCGTGACTCGGTACTAACCTGTGCGCCTCGCGGCAAGACTTTGTGTCCGTGTGAAAACTAATGAGATAAGATTATGCATGATAATAAACACACTTATCTGTCTAACGAGTAAAGTTGAACATTTCAACATTTCGCCCATTTAAGATGATGAGTGTGAAAACAGAAATAATTTGCCCTTCATTTATTATTGGACGATTTGAAAAAGGCAACAACTAGAACCATTCATTAATTGCTCAAAGTTAAATGGGATATTCTTATTAACTATCAAGAGGATGGCCTTTAGGGATGTGGCAAAACAGTCACCACTTTTTGTTTAAATATATTTTTAAAAGTATTTTTAATAGTAAAAAATTGGATTTTGTTATTTGTTTGTTCAATCTTTTTTTTTTTTTATAAATTAGCGATTGGAGTATGAATAGAATATTATTATAAATTATGAGTACATCAATTCCTAAGCTGTTTGTCTTTTAAAATTTGTTTATGTTTCTTCATTTGTATGATATAAATGACTTTTGATATTTTATGTAAAATTTCTGATTACGCCGATGCATATGTCCTTTGATATTTGGAGATGGAAAATAACATTTTTACATCTTATAATCATTAGTAATTTGATAGTTATAGTCTTATCAATCTTGAAATAACGAGCGTGACAGTTTGTTAAAGTTTATTGCCTTTCTAGTTATCACGCTTGAAGTAAAATTTGTTTTCTCTTTAATAAAACGATTTCAGTAGTTTGTACTATATTTAATTTTTTTAAACTCTCAAGCTTCAATCTTAGCCTTAAAATTATAAATAGTGTTATTTGATAGTTGTGATTATAATTTTGAAGAGATTTGGAACTTTTTTTTTTTTTTTGTCATTCTTATTGAAGGTTCACCATCTTTTGGTGTATTATAATTAAGAAGACTACAATATATTCAATTTAGTTGGATACGGTTATCTTCGTTTATGAATTTCAAATAGCCAAAGTCTTTCTCGAATGTGCCATAAGCATATAAGACAACATATTTAAGAAGTTTTACCATATCAAATTTCAAATGCATCTAATTATCAATTATATTTCCTTATTAGTTTCTTAACATGTCCTCTAAGGAAATCATCCCTTTTCAATATAGTATGTATAGTTGTGTTATAGAAATAGAAGAATTTAATAAGATACAATATGTTGATTTCAAAAGACTATAATATATTGAATTTAATTCATTAACTTTATCTATAATTCATAGTGTGTTATCTGCTCTATATTTTATTGGGGAAGGGGAAAATTGGAAGTTATACACATGAAACCCCATGTTCTTTTAAACCAATCACTATTTGGCATTTGTTGATACTAAAAACGACCTTCATTTTTTTCTTTGAATTATGTATCATGTTATTTTATCTAATTGTGTATAATTTTGTATATAGTATTGCCGCACTTATGTTTCTTTAAATTTAGTTTTAATTGTATACAATTTTTTTTTTAATATTTTCTCATACATATGTTACAAAAAATTAATTATATCAGAATATAATCGCAAATGCTAGACTATGCTTAGACGATTGATATTTGTAATTAGTGGACCTAAAGGATAATAAAGATATTAAAGCAGAAATTGTTGATTCATCCAAGGCAAGGCGAATCAAAGGGAGTACTATATAAGCCTCTTTGATGTACCTCACTGGAAGAAATGGAGAAGCAGACATTTTTGTTTCAAATCATCTTTCATCTGGTTATTAATTTTTATGATTTTTTTTTAAATTTTTAACTCGATATATTTGATTAGACATTTTTGTTTCAGATAATATTGCATCTTCTTATTGTGTTACAATACTCCTTGTTTAAGATACTTTTGTTTGAAATCATCTTTTAACAGCTTATTGTGTTATAATCATGTTTGATACTCTTTTGTTTCACATCATATGTCATATGCTTCTTGTGTTGTACTCCCCTTTTGAGACATTTTTGTTTGAGATCATCTTTCAGCTGCTTATGGTGTTATACTCTTGTTTGAGAAATTTTTGTTTTATAACATCTTTCATCTGCTTTGTGTGGACATTTTTATTTCAGATAATCTTTCATCTGCTTATTGTGTTATGCTCCACTTTAGGACATTTTGTTTCAGAACATCTTTCATCTGCTTCTTATGTTATAAGCATGGTTAAAAATTTCTTTTTCGAACATTGTTTCGAAATTATAAAACTAAAAAACGTTTAGGAAACATTATAGAAACATTTAAAAAACCTTGAAAAAAGTTAAAAAATCAAGGTAAGTTACATATGTTAAAAAATGTGCAATAAACATAAATATTGCATATATAGATAAATATGGACTTTATATAAAATATTTATATCAATTAATATAATTTGTAAAATATTTAAAAGTTAGACCTCAAGAATGAACAGACAATTGTAATTATCTAACGCTTTGAAAGTGTGAGTTATATGTTATATATGTATATTGCAAAAAATTTATTAATTAATTATATTAAAGAAATATAAGTTATATTTTCTCTCTAAGAAACTTAAAAACCTAAACTTATTTATACGCAAAAACTGATTTCGTATTTATATTAACATTTCGTTTCCACAATGTCAAAAATGAAAAATTTTGGATGTTTTGTAAGACACATACTCCTTAACCGGTTCCTTTCATGGTTGGAAGACATGAGTGACAAATGTTTCCATGCAATCTCCATATGCCCCAAACCTTAATTGGTTATTTTTGTATATAGCAGAGTTACCCATGCAAACTCTAAATTCTAAACTCTTGAGGTATATAGACTTAATTGAGCAAAAGTTTCAAGCCGCATTAGAGGAGCTCAAGAGTATTAAGTCATCAGAGTTCAAAAACATTACTATACAATGCAAGATAAAGCATCAGTTTCCCTACATAGCTCCACAATAACTATTTCAGTCTTTAAATATGAGAATTTGAAAGGATCAGCTGAAAGGGCAACATTTATTCCAAACAAAAAGATTGCGGCTGCGAAGGCCTAAGTGGAACCACTAAAGCAAGCGGGAAAAAAAATCAATGAAGGCATGTAATAACACAACCTAATGTTCATAATAAAATATAATAATTGGAGTTAAAACATTAATGACTTGTCAAAAACTCATTAAATTATTATTAGACTTGTTAAAGGCTCATCAATTTTATGTTAAAACTGTAAAAGGTTTGATAATAGTTGTTAATGGGTCATTGACTTACTTACTTAAACCCTTGTCTAATTAAATCCGTCTGCTATATATATGATGGTTGACACGAAAAAATAAAATAAATGATAATAAACAAACAAACCTTACCTTATGAGAAGTCGGCGCCACACCTTCTTCCAAAACAAATCGGCCTATTAATTCTGAAAGATAATGATTAAGTGTAATTTATATTATTCGAAGCGAGAAGTTAATGGAATAAAAGAATATACTTATATGTAACTATTTAATGGACCTAATATTAGCTTATGATCACTAAGAGGGGTTATAGGGTATAATTGTCATTTCACACTCAATGATAAAATGGTAATTTTCCATGCAGGGGGTTAAATTGTAATTTTACATTATTGGGTAAAAGCGTAAGCTTATAATAAAATGAAGACGTATATATAATAACCAGGAGGTTGGACGATACATGATAGAGTGTTGACAGAATATGTATGTATATAATAGGTCCTACTAGTTGATCAGGCTCGCATCCTTGGCTCAGGAGTGAATGCTATTATGTTATTTGCTTGAGGTGAGTTCTTACTCACGCTTGTCTACCTTCGTGTACATGTGTATGTGTAATTGCATGTATAATGTGTGTAATTGGAAGTTGTGTTACGGTTATCAATTATATATATGGCATATCGATCTTAGAATGAGAATTGAGTGTTATGATGAATTGATTGTGATGATGAATTGAATGTTATGATGAATTGATTGTGATGATGAATTGATTGTTATCATGAATTGATTGTTATGACTTATGATGAGTTAACTGTTATGATTACTGATTATATGTTGAGTATGGTCATGATAAGTTGACGGTTAGGATGAGTGGGTGTGGGTGATAATGGTATGTGTTGTCTTGTATTATTTATAATTAATATTTTGTATCATTGTATATAGATGTCATATTTTGTGTAACATAATTTATTACTTTCTATTTAATTTATTACTTTGTGTTGTTACTTATATTTGATATATTTTTTGTGATATTATTTATATTTAAAATATCATTTTCAAAGAAGAGCTTAATTATACAAAAAGAAAAAGATCAAGTTTCATATTGAACTACTTTAATTTAATTATTTGAAGATATCTATACTATATATGAGTCTAGGGGTGGCTAACGGACGGGCCCCCCTCGGACGGTCCGAGGGCCCGGCCCATTAGTCCGCTTCGAGCCCGGCCCCGGCCCATCAGGCCCACGAACGGCCCCTGGTCCATTTAGTAGTGGGGCGGACAGGGGCTTAGGTTTTGGGCCCCAGGCCCGGGCCCGGTTCGAGCCCACTTGGAATTCGGCCCGGGCACGGTTCGAGGCCCCTCAGGCCCCCTATCAACGTGCCTACGTTGAAACCAACGTGCCAACGTGTGGACGTTGGTTTCAACGTGGGCACGTTATATACCAGCAGAATGTGCACCAAATTTACATGATCAAATATCAATCTCTACAAAGCAATTGAAATATATTAGCACCATTCAATACATACTCATAGAAAACATAATTCATAATCAATTAAACACATCACAATTCACATGATCATCCAAAACACAATCATAAATTAGAAAATCATTCAAACTTAAGTTACAATTCAAACATTCAAATAAAGTTCATACAATAACTAATAAAACACATTCATTCATGTGCTTCTTCATAATGAAAAAACCGAGCGACATGGATGTATCGTTTATGTTGTCCGCATATATGGTCTTAATGCTTGTGAGAAAAGAACTATTGCGCCTTGAAAATTTTAATTAATTATGTAAACTCCTTGTCATATGAGTATAAACTGTGATTTTTTAATAAAAATTATCATTAATTATTTATGGTTCTTATTATAAATTAAGTGAATCTAAATAAGTGCCTTCTTTGTGGTCAAAACGTGCCCACGTTGGTCACCCAACATGGGGACGTTGGGGCCAAAAAAAAAAAAAAAACATAATTGGTTCAACGTGGCCACGTTGAAACACAACGTGGGCACGTTGGGCCCCCGAGCAGGGGCCTCGAACCGAACAGGGGCCCAGTAAACCCTTAATGGACGGGCCCGGGCCCGGTTCGTTAAGGGTCGTGGGCCTGGTGGACTCGTTACGGGGGCCCGTCCGACTCGACCCTTAGTGGGCCGGGGCCGTCCGGCCCGGTTCGTTAGACACTTTTATATATGACTAGACATATCAAATGGGTCCGGGGTTGATGGGCTGCCCGTACATTTGGTCCGTGAGCCCGGCCCGCCTGCCGCCCCCAAAAGGCCCCAACACTATTACTAGTGGGCCAAATACGGCCTCCCTGGCCGGCTGGCCCCATCCCTGCCTGCCCGGTTCTAGGTCTTCTATAAGCCCCTTGAGTTATTAATTTTATGTTCAATTATGCATATTGGCAGGGGCGGACCTAAGGGTGGGGGGGTGGGGTGAGCATCGGCCCTCCCTAGATTTTTTGGTATCGTTATATTGCATATGCAATTTTTCAAATTTTCGTGATATATATAATAATAAGTGCAAATAAATAAATCAAGTGAAAGTGTAGCTTAGATGGTTAAGAGCTTCTTTTAAAGGGTAGAGGTCAAGTGTTCAAACCTTCTAAGCTTCATTTTTAACATATTTCCAAACATTTTTTTGACACTTTAACAATTTTTTCTTTATTTTAGCCCCTTCTATTTTATTTCTTTCAAAGTTGCCCCCCCCCCTCGTTTTTCATCCTGGTTTCGCCCCTACATATTGGTATATTAAAAATATATAACTTTTGTGATAGTTGTGGGAATTAAACCTTGGTTGCTAAGATGAAAACTTATGTACTATTTATTGTGTCAGCTCGATTGCTTGTTATGTTTTATGTTATGATTAATAAGATTATCTATTATCTAATTAAAATCACAAAAAGGCATCAATATATTATTTTTTAAATAATAAAATTTGTTTAGTATTGCATTAAGTAGTGTGACATTGTTTTTTAATATGTTTATAAAAATTGTTCAGTGTTAGATGTTATTAACAATACAAGATATATTAATATATTATTGTTTGAATAGTTAAAGTATATTTGTCATTATAAACTATTTAATGAAATCATTGATATGGTTCAATTTAATATATTACTATAGAGAAATGAATTTTTATTTAACATATAATTAAAAAATTATCGGTTTATTTACACAAGTTCATTAAATATACTTGTAGCATTAAATAACCTTTATTATACAAATAATAATATACTAATACATTTTATGCTTTATATTTAACTATATAATTCTAAGTATTTCTTATCATTCATATAGAACTAAACTGTATACTATTTTATGAATTAATTATAAATTAAAAAAAACTTCAGTCTTTTAGTTATATTTCTTCAAATGGATTTTATACTTTAAGTATTGTTTAAAGAGAAATATATTCATGCATATTTGTTATATTTTATAATATAATTAGCATTAAACGACATCTAATTTTTGTTAATACCACTCAAACCAAAATAATAGTTTTGGGCCCCTTATGTGACCCATGTTAAAGTCCACTTAGCCCCTAAAAAAGCTCTTCGGATTAAATGGATGCCCATCGTACTATAAGTGGGCCATTCTAGCCCGATTTGTTAAGGAGTGTCAACTCCTTAATTCAGGAAGGGTGTGCTTTTCGGTTAAATGAAAATTGAAAAAGTACCAAATGATTAACCAAGGTTAACCACTCTTTTTACATTAGTATCCTTAGCCTAACTACCCTTCATGCAAAAATGCCAAAATACTCTTTTAGGTAGTAACACCATATAGTTATCTCTCTGATAACATTATCTAATATAATTATTTTACATACTGTTAGTATAATATAATGTTTCTCAATTTCCTTCCCCTTTTTTCATACAATACGACTTGCTCCATCATATTCCTTCTACCCCTTCAATTACGCAATAAGGTGGCAAGGAAACTCCATCAATTGCGGCGAAAATCACCCAAAAATCCTAATAAGTCAGAAAATATATTTAATTGGGTTCTTCAATTACCCAATTGGCCGGCAAAAATCCTGTGAAAAACGTGTTTTCAATTGAGAAAAACCAAGACAAAGAACATACTACCACATAAAGAGTGAAAAAATGTAAACACTGATAGCATGCCATTTCTACTTTCGAGTGTCATTATTGTGAAGTAAATTAATGTAGGATGACATCTTCTACGAGAAATTTGGCTAAATAACCATGGTCAACTAAGTATTAAACAAAATAATCACTTCCTTTTTTTCTTTGCCTAAATAACCACTCCTCCCCTAAAATTACTAAAATATCCTTCTTTAATTTATTCAATGTTTTACTTTTCCTAAGTATAAAAACCCTATCCAACTAAAATAAGTCTCATCTCCCTTTCACACCAAGTCTCTTCCTCTCCAAAAACCATATCCACCACCTCATCCACCTTCTCCAGCCGACATCTCCTCGTCTAGGCGCCATCTTCATCGCCTATACCAACAAGTGTTTTGTGGTGTTTTTTAGTGTTTTATAATTTAATATGAATCTGATTGTTTCCAATATATTGTGGTGTTTTTTAGTGTTTAGAAGTGTTCATTTGTTTAATTCTCTTACTTCAAACGTTTGATTGTGCTTTCCTTAGCCAGTTACGAAATAACTTAAATAATACAATAATTTGCACCAAAATACACCGATCTACACCGAAATACTTCGAGTATTCTGAAAATATATAGACTTCATTATATTCGAACACCAAACTGAATAAACACGAAAGAAGCTAAAATTAGTCATAATTCGAACATTCATCCACAAATTCGAACATAATTCGTCATAAAAGAACTAAACAGTGGAAAACTATCCTCTTCAACCATTTGAATAGCTCGTTTGTGAACACCAGTGGTTGCCTCCAACACGAACGCCATGCTATGCAAGATGTACAATACACAAAGTTTCCTCAATGTTACACTATCGGGATCATTATCAGCTTCCTCCCTCATCACCATTTTTTGAGTTTCAAATTCCAATTTACCTTCCTCCAAGAATCCAACAAGGTCTCCATCTTCATCAATCTCCTCATTATCAAGAGGATAACTACCAAAAGAAAGGTCTGTCAACAATGAGAATTCAACGTGGCCAAAAGTATGAAATGTTCCACCTATTTGAAATTTGAGAGTCCTTTTTATAGGGCCACCATCTATTGATGACACATCACCCCTTGTCACCCACCAATACAATGTTGGTATTTTTATATGGAAGTTCTCCAATTTATACAACAAATCCACTAAGTTGTACTCTTCCAACATTTGTCTTTGATTCTCAAGAGTAAGGTAGCTACGGACCTCACTGAGACAACCGACTTTCGCTTTATTATTCAACTTCAACGCAACCATACCTATCCAGTAATACACACACAATAGTTAGATATAACGGTTGTATATCGGTGTTTAGAAGTGTCTATATGTAGGCCGATGGCTCAATAGCCTAGTGGCATCCGGCCCAACCTTTCATGTAAGAGGTCATGGGTTCGAACCTTGTTGGAGACATATTTGTCTCATATTATACTCTAACTTTCTATTAGTTAGCAATTTCTGTATTCATGTTTGTAATATCATTATAGTCACAATTCATCGCTAATTATCAAAAAAAAAAAAAAAAAGTGTCTATATGTATGGAATGTTATTTCTGGTGTTTATTAGTGTCTATGGATGTCTTCAAGTAACTATGAGTGTAAAGTAGTGAAAAGCCAACATAAACAACCAACAATGATATATAACAACACAATTTGAAACCCAAACCAAGAACATTGATGAGCCTTGTGGAAGTGTGATGGAATGTACCCATGTGGTCATCGCAGCCTCCTGCGTCAAAACCCAAAGGCTTGTACTGTGCACTAAATGCAATAATACAAGAACGAATAATACAAACAAACAAATTTCAAAACATCATTTTTAGTTAACCCTTGTGGTCAACACAATAATACAAGAACGAATTATACACAATAAACAAACAAACAAATTTCAAACCTTGTAGAACTGTGATTATTAAATACTTAACACTACCGACAAAAACGAAAAATTAACTAAAAAAACGTAACAATACAGAAAAAAACAAAAAATAACGGAAAAAAATTAACTAAAAAACGTAACAATACAGAAAAAGAAAATGAAAAGTACTTACTTTATATCCAAAAAGCTTCAATTTTTATGATATGGAGAAGATATGATGGTCTGATTTTAGAGAGAAGTTCAAAAGTTTATGTGAGTTTTTTCTTATATCATAACAAAATTGTGTTATTATGCTACTAACTCAATTATTGACCGTTGGATCAGAGTGATTTTGGTTGGTTTTCATCTTGTGGCTCAGATTAAAGGAGGGTATATTTGGAAGGAGAAAATTAATGAGGTTGGGGCGGAAAAATAGGCTGACTCGCTTTCACACACGCGTGTGCTACAATCGCGCGCTTAATTGGCTGATTTTGTTGAGCGGTTACATTTAATGTGTTGATTAATGGGCGGTTTATTAATTAGTGTGTAACTGTTTCCATGTTTCACTCCTTATTAGGTGGTATTACATTTTATTATCATTATTATTATCCGCATATTAATCAATCTAAATAATATGCAATGTTTTTTCCCTTAGTTTGCGATATAAATTATTATTCCGGTGTGTGGCAATTAAATTACCTAATGGGAATGAATATACTTTAATTCGCCTGGGTATTTTCGTATTACGCCTTAATTTAATTGAAGTAGAAGATGATGGCATTATAAATACGTAATAAAAAATCTCAGAATTATAATTCATAATTTACTTATGTTTTAATATGTTATGCACGTGTACGTCGATGGCATTTTGTAATATATTATAAGTTCAATCCGTAATACACTTGTTGTGAATTCCAAATAGAGGTTTCCTAGTTCGAATTGATTACATTGACTAGAGTTTGACTTATATCATAACACTAAATTATTTTGACAATAATTTCGAGTTATTATAATTATTATTGATGTATTGCTATTTTTGTGGGACCTATTTTGACTTTAGTATTACATGTAGGATGCAATAAATATTAAATTTCCATAATTGGTAAATTTATGGAATGTCATTATGGTCCACGAATGCCATTAAGCCAATTTGTGATTGCATTCTGAATTCATTAAGTCAATTTGTTGATTGCATTCTGAATTCATTAAGGTTTCTTTGTGATTGCATTTCGAATTCATTAAGTCAATTTGCTGATTGCATTCTGAATTCAATAAGGTTGCTTTGAGATTGCATTCTGAATTAATTAAGTCAATTTGCTGATTGCATTCTGAATTCAATAAGGTTGCTTTGTGATTGCATTCTGAATTCATTAAGTCAATTTGCTGATTGCATTCTGAATTCAATAAGGTTGCTTTGTGATTGCATTCTGAATTCATTAAGTCAATTTGCTGATTGCATTCTGAATTCAATAAGGTTGCTGTGTGATTGCATTCTGAATTAATTAAGTCAATTTGCTAATGCATTGTCATTACATTTTATTACTGCAGAACAATGTCATTCTAATTGATAGGTATCACATTTTTTAGCTTGAGGTCAATGTCATGCTCGTAAATTGTCATTATATTTTATTTCTTGGAGAGAATGCAATGCTAATCAATTGTCATTATATTTTATTACTTCGAACACAATGTCAGACCATATATGAAATCCCATACAAGAACTTCTATTACACCATTTACACAAAATCAGTCCATATATATAACAAAAAATAGTACTACTATTACACAATATCTACACCATTTACACAAAATCAGACATATATGAAATCCCAAACAATAACTCGCGGTTGTTGAATATATCGATTTCCTCCATCCCAAAACTATTGTCCAGTTTGATTACCAAACAAGAACTCGCGGTAGTTGAATATATCGATTTCCTACTTCACCACAAGGACCTGATAATTCGACATGCCAATAATAATATATTAGTTCATAATTCTATCAACAAACACTCACATCACATTATATATGTTAAATAGAATGACATATATCTTATTTTCATTAATCAACAGTAATATTGCATTATACATGTTAAACAGAATGACATAGCTCTAAGATTCATTAAACATCAGTGATGTTGCATTTTATATGTTAAACAAAATCCCATAGGTTTTGGAATACATTAAACATCTATGATATTGCATTATACATGTTAAACAGAATGTCATAGATCTCAGATTTCATTACGCATGGTAAACATAATGCATAGAACAATTTTATTTTTTCAATTCAAAATTCCAAAAAAAAAAAAATCATTAAACAGAATGCCAAAGATCTCAAATTCATTAAACAGTAATGATATTACATTATATATGTCAAACAAAGTGTCATAGATCTCAAAAGCTTAGATTCAAAATTCAAAACTCACATAAAACATTATGAACAATTATTCAAACATGTCCTTAATTCAAAATTCTCACAGAATAAAATAAAATTCCATAACAAAACAATGTAATTGGATTCATCAAAGTGTGAATCAAAGGAATAAAGACAACACGAAGAATGATAATGGCACCACAGAAGACAACTATTTCACATACAACTTGAACAAGATCAGTGGCATATGGGGGTTTGAGATCTGAAAAAATGAAAATGACACCATCTAACAACGAAATTGAAGTGAAGAAAACGACTAATCAATCATACCTGTGCTACGAGTTTTTGAATACGTTGCCATTGCTTGAAATTTGAATGAATTTTTGAGAATTTTGGAGACTTTCACTGGGGTTTGGACTTCCTTTCCAATATTGTAAGTATAATTGGGATGTTACTGATGTTTACTTGTTGGTTGCCTACAATTTCGGATGAAATAAATGACTGGAATCCCTGATTATTAGGTGGCACTAATTTCGGGCATTAAATTCGGGCATTAATTTTGGGCGGTTGAATGGAGGGGGGTGGGGGGTTGGGGGGGGGGTGTGGGCGTGTGTGAAATTTTGGGGAGGGGGGAAATGAAATTTTGTTAATTGTGTTAATACATTGAAAAAGACATAGTTGTCCCTTGTTATTAGGGTGATAACATTAAGGTGTTATGATGTAAGTCAAACTCGTTAGAGAGAGAGTGATAGTGAAGAAAGCAAAACTTTGTAATAAGAATTAATAATATGCCTTTTCATATTTTGATGGAAGACAAAGGTTAAATTAGTCATGCCCTATGGAGTTTGGTTATTTAGGCAAAGAAAAAAAACAAGTGGTTATTTTGTTGTTTATTTCATTGAGAGCTAATTGCATGAATAGTCCCAGATAGTGGGTTCGGGTTGCAGTTTGGTCCCCAATAGTTGACGAGTTGTAATTTAGTCCCCGATATTACCGATTTTGTTGCATTTTAATCCTCAAACCGTTAGTTCCGTTAAGTATTTGACATTTTGACTGTTTTGGGGGCAAAATTTTAAGTTTAAAAAGTTTTGGGGTAATACTTTAAATTCATCACTTTATAGTTCAAATCACAAAACTGCAGCCTCATTCGTACCATACCTGTGCGGCTGTGCAGCCCTGGCTCCCTCCTGACTTCTTCTCTACATCGTTTCTTCGCAGCCCCATACCTGATACCCTCCCATCATCAGCGAGCTATCTCCTCTCCTCCCCCTCCATCGATTTACCCTCTTCCCCCTCCCCCTCCCCATTTGGTATGCTTAGTACAACCTCGCCTCCCCCTTTTGCTTTTTAATTGATTTTGTTTTTAATTTTATTTATTTTCAGAAAATATGATGTAGTTGCATTGACTCTTTAATTTTGTATGAGCATTGTATTCAGATCCATTTTTGATTGATTTTTGTTTCAATTATATTGATTTTTAAAAATTTTAATGTTCGATATTATAATTGTTTCTCAGATGTGGTGGGGTTCTAATTGATTCAGCTTTATTTGATTTTTGTTTCAAGTATATTAATTTCTGGTGTATTGATCTTTGGTTTAATTCCTTTGTTATTTTTCCAAGAAATATCCTCCACAATAAAATTTCTTACGATTTATCTTAACTGGGTTTAATTATATTTTATTTATTTATTTATGATGTTTGAGGTTGTGATTGTACTCAGATCTAGTAATTGATTATTGGAATTGACTTTTAGATATCTGAATTCTGGTGCTTGTTGTTGTTTTAATCGTATTCATATCTACACTATATTTAATTGGGGAAGGGGGGAATTAGTTATTTTTCCTTGAAGCCCCATGATCTCTAATATCCAATCATTAATCAACACTTGTTTTATTTAAAAATAACCACTATTTTTATAATTAACTTCCCATCGTTTATATCTAACTAAATTTGATTATTTCATTTATTTTATTTCCTATCATCTAATTCTTTTCTAGAATAATTAGAATCAAGGTCTCTAATAAATTTATACTAAATTTAGTCAAAATGAATTATTTAAAAAATATACTACTAAGAAGTTTTTTTTGATTAACATACTATATAAAAAATTAACTTAGCCCCATATTTTTTCGCACAGGTAATACTGTGCAATGACGGCTAGTTCAGGTAATGGAGTAATATTACTCCTATTTTTTGGTTTATTTGAATTGGTTTACAAACTGTATTAAATCCTTTGTTTTAATTGTAAAACACGGACCGAATCCAAATTTGAACATCCTATCCGAATGTGATATACGAACCGAATACCGAGTATTAGCCGAATAATTAAATATCGAATATTAGCTGAATAGTTCTAAACGAATCGAATAGTTAAAACACACCGAATATGTTCACGAATATCGAATATTAAATCAGTACCTTCGTATGCTGATTCGAAACTAAAACGTACACTTTAAAACCCGAATAGTTCGAAAGATTCGTTTCGTATCCATACCTAGTTGAGATACAAAGATCATGGAGTATAAAGTATCACGCAAGTTATGAGATTCGATCATTTCGACCAAAATTACTAAGATTAGTCCAAAACTTTTCAAAATTTTATTTTTGCCCCCAAAACAGTCAAAACGTCAAATACTTAACGGAACTAACAGTTTTAGGATTAAAACGCAACAAAATTGGTAATGTTGGGGACTAAACTGCAACTCGTCAATTATTGGGGATCAAACTGCAACCCGAACCCACTATCTAGGACTATTACTGCAATTAGCTCATTTCATTGATTATAGTTATTTAGCCAAATTTCTCCATCTTCTACTATTCCGAAAAAGATTTAAAACAAACGACAAGGCTTTGTGGAGTGCAACAAAGTAGAATTAAATTTCAGGTTCTTCATGAACAAGGCATTGTTGAGTGGAATAAATTTGTTGCTATAATGGTTGAAAATTAATATAAAAGAAAAAATAAGCCTAAATGGCAAAATTAAGATAATAAATTTGTTGCCATAATGGTGGCAAAATTAAGATAAAAGAAAAAATAATCAAATTTGTACAGCAATAGTGGAAACTAATTTCTTTTTTTTGTAAATTAGCGATGAGGTGAGTATCAAACCCAACATACTTCTGGTCACTGACAAGAGCCTTTTTCCACTAAGTTATTCAATTAACTCAATAGTAGTGGAAACTAATTGATTAAGGAAATCATGGGAGAGGTGAAATGCAAAAAAAGAAGAAGATAAAAAACGTAAACACTAATAGCATGTCATGTTTCTTCTTTCTAGTGTCATTAATTTACACTAAAGTTAATGTCTTCATAATATATCAGGATAACATCTACTACTATTCCAAATAAAATTTAAAAACAAGAGACAAGACATTGTGCAGCGCAACAAAGAAAACTGTCATGGAATTTAATTGATAAAAGTTAAATTTCAGGTTCTTTATGAACAAAACATTGTTGGGTACAATAAATATGTTACTATAATGATAGAAAATTAAGATAAAAAGAAAAATAAGACGAATGGCATAATTAATATAGTAAATTTGTTGCTATAATGATGGCAAAATTACGATAAAAGGAAAAATAATTGGATCAAATCTGTGCTATAGTGGTGGAAACTAATTGACTGGGGAAATCATGGGGGAGGTGATATGCGAAAAAAAAGAACACTAATAACATCATAACATGCCATGTTTTTTCTTTTAAGTGTCATTACTATGCAGTAATGACCTCATAACATATCGAGATGACATCTTCTACTATTCCAAAAAAAAATTTAAAAAAAGAGACATGACATTAGGGAGTGGAACAACACAGAATTGTCATGAAATTTTACTGGTAAAACAAAATTCCAGGTTCTTTATGAACAAGACATTGTTGATTGGATTAAAGATTTTGCTATAATGGCGACAAATTAAGATAAAGGGAAAAATAGTTCATTCAAATATGTGCTATCATGGTTGAAACTAATTGATAGAGAAAATTATGGAAGAGGTTAAATGCAAAAACAAGAAGAAAAAGGTAAACACTGATAACATGCCATATTTCTTCTTTCGTGTGGCATATTGTGCAGTAAATTAATGTCCTTCGTAACATATCAGGATGACATATTCTATTATTCCGGAAAATGCTCAAAAATGCATTCTACCATGGTTCCTAATTAAATGCTCAAAAAATTGCCAGTATAAATGGCCTGCGTGTGGTACTCGCGCGCGTGAGTTTATTGGTTTTAGAAAAAGTTATTTTAGTCAATGCCAATCGTGTCCCTATTTAATTTCAATCACAAGAATAAAAATTTGTGAAGATCACAAGATCCAACGACCTAAAATAGAATTAGCACCAAAACAACTAGAATCATGTTAGCGCCTAAGAATTTACACTCATTATTCTTCATATTTTTCATCTCGATACCGCAATCACCATTAATCATCACCATCACAACCTCACCAAGAATTCACCCAGTGAAGGAATAACGAAGGTCATGGGGGAGCAGTTGTTGCCTCCCCTAAAAATTTGAAAAAACAATTAATTATTATTTTTTAAAAATAATCTTTGCAAATTTTTATCATTTCATAAAAAGTTATGTTTCAATAAGCACAAAGCTTCGGAATAGAGTGTGACAGGATCCCTACAAGCTACAATAATAGTAGCATCGCTTAAAAAGGAGTTAATTGCTGAAATGGTCCCAGTAAGTGGGGGTCTGGTGCTATTTGGTCCCCGAAAGTGGCACTGTTGTGAAAATGGTCCCTAAAAGTGTGTCAAATAGTGCAATTTACTTTCTATTCCGTTACATCCGTCAAATTTTAGCGTGAATAGTAATTTCGGGGGTAAAATCGAAATTTTTTATAACTTAATAGCCCCATTTGGGGCCTAAAATGTAAATAACATCGAATAATCCCATAAAAATCGAATTGGAAGTGGAGAAAGTTACTTTTACCTATAACTTTTTGTTATATTATTTTAGGCCCCAAAGGGGACTACTAAGTTATAAAAAAATTTGATTTTGCCCCCAAAATTACTATTCACGCTAAAATTTAACGGATTTAACAGAATAGGGACTAAATTGTACCATTTGGCACACTTTCAGGGACTATTTCCGCAACAATACCACTTTCGGGATCAAAATGTACCAGGCCTCACTTACTGGGACCATTTGAGCAATTAACTCGTTAAAAGGCATAAAGTGTATGATATTAATTTGGAAGCACACGGTTGGTGCCGTCCTCATATTTCTAAAAAAGCATAAAGATGATGGTCTTAAATTTAATTGGGAGTAATTTTCATTTTGAGGTTGTTAGACTCACCTCAAAAGTCAAATTGACTTAAATTTTCTACATTCTTGTTTACTCATATTTTTTTTCTAACTACATTATTAATACTCATCTTATTTAGTGAAAGCACATACAGAGATAACTGTTGGTATAAGTAGTGAATATTACTCGAGAGTTCCGTATCATAAATAATTGTGTAGTAAAAATTTATTTTTCATAATATTTCTTCTAATTTTTTATAAAAAGATTATTTCTTTATCACTTTGAAATTCCAATGCAATATTTTATTAATTTTTTATTATAAATAAGCCCTATTTAATGATAATTATTATTGAACGGAGGAATTAATTTCTCCAAATCACCTTACGCAGTTACAACTTACAACTAATATCTACCATCTTCCCATCATTATTACTCCACTCCTTTAACCTAATTATTGAACACTTAATGACCAATGTATTAATTTGGGAAAATTGGTAAAAAAATAGTCCCTGATAATATGTAAGTTACACTTTAATCCTAATAAAATATATGGTCTGCATAGGTGATTCCTGATAGTGGCGTAAAATGTGCAGTTTATAGTCCCTCCTTTGACGGAGAAGTTATATTTTGACAAAAATAGAGCCAAAATAGAATTTTCAAAACTTAAATATTTCTTGAAAATATGCACTTTAGTCCCTCATATGGGCTGAAAATATGCACTTTAGTCCCTATTTACGTCAAAATTTAACGTTTTTCTCAAAAGAGGGACTAAATTGTATATTTTCAACCAATATAGAGACCATTTCCGCAGACGAAACATTTACAAGAACTTGAGTACAACTTACACATATTATCTGAGATCATTTCAACAATTATTATCTCGTATTAATTCCAAACTCCCTGCCCTGAGTATGATGTCTGAGGTTGGCGTGATCAAGGGACTAGAGTTTGTCCGTTAACCATTCGGAAATACAAGATTAACTCCCACTGGAAATCGAACCTGGGTTGCATGAAGAGGCGAGACTGCTTTGCACTTTACACTCCGATTCTTTACCAGTTGAACTATGCCCCAGACTATCTCCAATTAATTCCAACTAAATACATGTGAGATGTTTTAAGAAAGTTAATGGATTCATTATTTATAATTGAGGTGCATTATTCTTTAATTTAGTGGTCTTCAAATAGTTAACTGTTGGTATTAAAAGCGATCATTGATATACGGGGTATATCTTTTAATTTGAATGCAAATTAGTTTTTTGGGACCGATATTAATAGAACGCAAATTATTAAAAAGGTCATCTTTTATTTTCAACTAGTTTTAAAGTACACCTCGTATATATATAAAAGCAGCCAACGGGATATAGCTCAAATGATAATGAGTTTCACTATAAGAGTATGTTTCTCCATAAATGTGTGGGTTCAATCCATGGCAGGTGCATGAGTAACTTTGCATTTGTTCAAGGGAGGATCTGTTTGTGGGTGGTTACCCAACCTCTCTGGGCACTCTCGAGGTGAAGTACCGAGCCGCTAAAGATATATCCCGAATTCACCTCCTCTGTTGGACGATAGGCTAGCCAATTAATGAAATTGGCTAGCCAATCCATGGAAGATATATCCCGAATTCACCTCCTCTGTTGGACGATAACTTCATGTGTGGGTTATGAAGTGTGATCTCTCTCCTCATATGGGTGTGGCCCAGGCCCGATTAATGAAATTCTACAATATTTTCCAATTTATATATTTGTTAGTTATAAATTAGATGTATTATCATGAGGTACTTTTCAAAATGATCCTAGTAACTGGATCATTATTGTATTTTGGTATCTTTAAGTAGTATTGATGTGCAATTGGTTTTTGTATAGCTAGTGCATAAATAGTGCATAAATTAACGGTTCAGTTAGTTGATAACGGCGAAAGAAAATTTAACTTTTTAGGTTAAAATTACAAATTTAAATAATATTTGGTGCAATAACATAAATGCAACTCAATTTTAAAATATTGTATTTGAGGTAGTTTCAGTTAGGAAAAAAAGAGATAGTTAAGGAAGATGACATAAAATTTAAAATATTATTGTTTGTCTCAAATAGTTATTAAAATTATTACAAAAAATAACCATTCACGAAAATATAAGTTTAGGAATAATTTCCGTACCGGCTACACATGGACGGATTCAAAGAGGGGCACTAGGTAGCAAGTGCTCCTCTTGAATTTGTTATATGAAATTACTATTTTACCCCTAGTTGAAAATTACTATTTTACCCTTAATTGAAATCATATAATATGGAAATAAAATCGGTCAATTATTGAGCCAACGTTTCAAATACTTCTTAAGCCTTACTCCAGGTTTGATTCACACCACACGGCCATACCATATCACAAATTCACAATTTTAATGTTTTGCGTCAAATTCTAATCAAATTTATTGTTTTTAGTAAGTAAGAAATTTTTACTTTAGATTTATATCATTATATGCATATATTTTGGAAAAAAAATGATTTTGTGACTTGGGTTGATCAATTTTGAGTTTCTTTTGAGACAATTGTAGTTATGATAATCAAGAAAAGCTTAATATGTGTGTATATATATGTTTGGGTTTCAAAGCATGACAAAGCGTCGTGGTCAATTGTAATTTGCATTTTGTAATATCCGTATCGTACGTTTTTGTATTAGTTTTTAAATTTTTTTAATGATTTTATATTTTAACAATTGTGCTACCTCTTATATTATTTTCTGCGTCCGTCCCTGCGGCTACACGGTGCAAGAACTATTTATATATCAGTATTATTTATATAAACTAAAGTATAATAATAATCTATTTAGTGAAACCATTTTAACAATTACTTCGTATTATCATCATCGGCTCATTCCATGATTAGTTTGAAACACAATTATCGATAAATAGGTAAAATATTAAAACTACCCCATTTATCTTTTGTGCATGAGTCGCATTTATTGTGAGGTTGGGTCGGTAGTTTAATAGGTACACTTCATTTATGTAACCCATCAACTACTTTTTTGCCAATCGAATGCTAAATTCAGTAAATGCCAATACCTTCTTAAATAACACATGGATGAAATCAAAACAAGATGTAAAGGTGACTTGTTAATATAAAATTTACGTGTGTGATTTCATTTGATAAACTTTTTATGAATTTAAGATGATAAACATTTTTCGTGAAAATTGTGTATGATACACGTCACTAATAAGTAAATATATATCATTTATGCGTAATATGACTATTTAACTATCTTAACTGAGCTTAAATACGATGTGTGAAATAATATTAATTCCATTTTATTTAGTTGTCGTTACGTTTTAGTCATTTCACATAGATTAAGAAAAACTAAAAAGGTAAAAATTGCATTATCAAAAATGTAAAAATAACAATTAGTTGTCACACATATCATTTGATAATTGATAATTTCAATAGCAAAAGTAAGCAAAAAAATACATTGTAAAATTACAATTTATACACAAGAATGACAACTATTTTCATATATATATATATATAACTTTAGCCTAAAATGACAAAAAAAAAGGAAGTATAAGATTTTGGCAAAGTCATTTCAAAAAAAGAAAGGTAAATATATTTGTAATAGTGGTGAATAGCTATTATACAAAATATTAATAAAAATAATAAATAATTATATTATATTATATTTTCTTGCTATAATTATATTATAGAGTGAATTTTGGGCTAATTGTGTTGTATCGTAATCAATTAAAATTGAAATTATATTATACTCCCTTTACATTACAATTATTAATATATTCTTAATATATTCTTAATATAAGTATCATACCAATATACATTACAATTATTTCAATCCCTTTACATGAACTATCAATGATGCTTCACACTCCTCATATTATCAAAATATGTAACAACAAAAGCCAAAAATTTTAACATTACCGACCCGATCTATTATACACATCAAAATAGTAAATTTTTGGAAAAAATAATTATTTTGTCCTCATATTTAAAAATATAGTAACTGAAGAAGTTAAGTGGGGAAAGGGTGGTAAAACAGTAATTTTACTCTTTCAACTAGCACTGTTCCGGTGAGTATAATGTTATCCATTATTAACCCTCAAATCCTTCAATATACATATATATACCACATTTTTAATTTTCCATTATTTATTTATATCATTTTTCCACCTCTAAACTAACGAACCATATTTGAAAATTCTATATAAATCCCACCTAAAGATCACACTAACCAAAGTGCATAAGTCATAAAAAAAAATTCAAGAAATGACTACTACTTTCAACAACAATATTTTCACTATAGCCATCACACTCCTTATGATCACCACTTCTCTCTCGGCCTCATTACAAAATGATCATGCATTCAAAACAATCTACGCATTCGGCGATTCCTTCACGGACACCGGCAACACCGCATCCTCGAGGGGCCCGAACGCGTTCACCTACGTCTCCAACCCCCCTTACGGACGCACATTCTTCCACCACCCCACCAACCGCTACTCGGATGGGAGACTCGTGATCGATTTCGTCGCGCAATCGCTCAATCTACCATTCTTGCCACCTTACCGTGCCCAAAAGTCCAATGTGCCACATGGTACGAACTTCGCGGTGGCAGGGGCGACGTCGATCAAGCATAGTTTCTTCGTGAGAAATAACATGACATTGAATCTCACCCCTCAATCACTAGGGACTGAGCTTAGGTGGTTTAATGAGTTGTTGGAGAGTAGAGGGTGTAGAGATTTGAAGAGGAGTAGAAAACATTGTGAGGATGTGTTTAAGGATGCTTTGATTTGGGCAGGGGAAATTGGGGCTAATGATTATGCATATAGTCTTGGGACATCTGTTTCTGGGACAAAAATTCAACGACTTGCTATTAAAAGCGTCAATGGATTTTTACAGGTAACAAATTTATAGTAACATTCCATGTAATTACCGAAATAATCATAGTAAATGGGTGATCGTGGCACATTGGTCTCGTAAGTGGTAATGATGCGCAACTGATCCTTCTAAATTTCTATCATGTACGCAAATGGTCTCTAAAATTAACAACATCATTAAATATTAACGATTATACTTAATTTTTGGTCATTTTTACAATTTTGATAAAAGTTAAAAAATTATATAATTTTTAAGTTTTTCAAAATGAGCCCAAATGGCCTCCAAAAGAGGCTTAGATCTTCTTTTCCCATCAATATTTAACGAAAGTGTTAATTTAGTGACCATTTTTGCTTACGATAGACATTTACAGAGACCATTTACTCATTGTTGCCACTTGCCGGAATTAAAGTGTAACAATCACCCATTTATTTTTATCAATTATCTCATTTCCATTACATAGACTTTTTAATTTCCTCTAGGATATCAGATTAATTGTTCTTGAAATATTTTTTGGAACTGAAGCACTATTTCTCACGTAATAGTAGGGCTCGATAGTCGGTCCAGAGATAGTTTGGGATCCAGTGCGCAGATTAAAAATAAAAACCTTAATTATAAAAAAAAAAAAAATCAAAATCTCCAATAACTCATTATTAGTAGAATTTGATATGTTACAAGAAGTCTAAAATATTACTAGTATATACATTTAGAACATTTTAACAATTGTTATGGAATTCTTGGTCTGGCCTGTATTGGTCTATTATGTTAAAGTTAAATTAATTTATCATTAGATAATTGAAGAAAAATCAATTTTATGTTAGAAAAAAACATTTTCACTACTATAAAATGTCACTTGGATGACACCCACTTGGACGATATTTCAGAAAAGGGGTCGTCGAAGTAGCACTTGGATGACACTCTCACGACGTGTCGTCCAAGCCTGTGATGTCGTCTAAGTTGTTTAAAAGGTGTAATTTATTAGGTAGTTTATGTTATCAAGAAATAACGTAATATTCGATCATGCTTGTTGAACGGTATCATTAATGAGTCGTATTCATTCTGGTTCCCGATCACCGACACATTTTCATAACTGTGAAACAGGCAATATTGGAAAAGGGTGCGAAATACATTATAGTGGAAGGTCTACCACCATCAGGCTGCCTAACTCTCGCAATGTACTTAGCTCCAGAGGGGGACAGAGATGAGATGGGATGTGTGGCGACTGTGAACAAGCAAACCATGGAACACAACAATGCCCTCCAAGCCAAACTCGCCACTCTTCGAAAACAGTTCCCGGACGCGATGATTCTGTACGCAGATTACTACAGTACATACCAGTCCATCATGAAAAACACAGCTAAATATGGCATCAAGGAGCCCTTTAAAGCCTGTTGTGGTTCGGGGCGTGGCAAGTACAATTTCGACGTGTTTGGGACGTGTGGATCGAATGTTTCTACCTCTTGTCGTCATCCTTCGAGCTATATTAATTGGGATGGTGTTCATTTGACTGAAGCCATGTACAATTTGGTGGCAAATGCGTTTGTGAATGGGACTTCTTGTACCCCTTCTTTTAGTTCATTGCTTAAAGTGAAAGAGCGCAGGGGATGAGGGTATACTTGTCAATCAAAGATAAATTGGCTAATGAATTTCATAATTTGTTAGATTACATAAATTTGTTGTTGCTCTCCAACTATCGACTGATTTTCAATTTGTTTCTTGATAATATTTTCATGTTCTTTTGACAATATTCATCTAACATGAGGCAAAATAGAAATGGCACTTCAACTAAAAAATTTTGTCCGTTCGATTATGTTCGAGAAGTTCGGTTTGAAAAGCTCGATTTGAGGTTGGTTTCGATATAGTGGGAACTAAGCTCGAACCTCATCTTTAGATTGAATCGAATTCGAATTGAAGATTCGGTTCAACTCGAAGTCTGACACGGTTCTCAAGTTCTTACTCCCACTTCTCCTCCAACCTACTGTCACCATACATCTGATTCACCGTTCTCTAATCAGCGGAGTACCATCCACAATTTGTTGTATATAAGCCGAGCCAAAAGGATTTTTAGCTTGGCTGGACTCGGTCAAAGCTCATGTCCGAGCTACGAGCTAACTCATCATTTAGCTAATTTCCAAATTTCAAGTTCAATTGGATTAACAAAAATTTATTTTACTTAAACAAGTAATTAAAATGTAACAAGTAATAAAACTAATTAACATGTAACAAAGTAAATAAAAATATTAAATTGAATATAAATTAACATTGTCATAGTAATTGAAGTGCCCAACAAAATATGATATAACTAATTTTATTAAAAATAATATTAACATATGTAGTACCGAGCCCACTTGTCGAGCCAACACGCCGAGCTGAGACCCCAGCTTGCGGCTCGGCTCCTTTTATTATGAGCTAGGTTTCGAGCCTCCGCTCCCCGAGTCAACCGGAGCCAAGTTAAGCCAAACCACTTTGTTTAGCTTGACTCACACACAACTCTACTCACAACGTATAAGTTCTTTCACGACTATTTATGTTCCACTAGAGTCTTGGTATGTACTTTTCTTGAAAGTTTGAATTAAATTTAATGATCGAACTCGAGAAGGGTGCAGTCCGGTTAGAACCTTAGCAGGCTCGGACTGTCGGACCTGTTTAATTTAACCAAGTTGGGTCTTGGTGTCTTCCAATCCGAGAACATATTTTCGGCCCGGCGACTCTAGTCCTATACAATATTTGGACGTTTTGGATAGGCTTCGGTTGAATAATAAACCATTTAAATACGTGTAAAGTGTAAAATTAAATACACGTTATCATGGTATGCTAATAATAATACAAACGGTAACGCACACCAAACCTCATACTAATCAATTGAAATTTGGAAACAACAACGAATTGAGTAAAAAGGAAACAACAAAGAAAGGGACAACTAACAAATAGTCTTTTAAATTATTTCCAATTAATAAAACGCGCAGCTTTATAATTGCTAAAATATATATTTCCAATTAATGAAACAACTCCCCTGTTTCTTTACCCCTTCCTTTCCCCTTCCACAATACACCCTATAAATATACGTTCCGTTTCACAATAGCTGATTGTCTACATATTTTTACTTTTCACCACACCTTAAAAAACCGTCATCAGACTATTTTAACGTTAACTCATCGAACGACATGGCAGCAACATCACAGGCGATAGAAATAACAGTAATTTCCGGGGAGGAACTATTCCTGAGTAAAACGCGACGGGTGAGGAGGAACGCCTTCACGGTCGTCAAAACCGACACGTCGAGTACTCAGAGGACTAAAGAGGACAAGGACGGAGGAAGCAATCCAGCATGGAATCAGAAACTTACCATGAATCTACCAAACCATGCACGTTACATAACAGTTGAAGTGCATTGCAACACTAGTGGCGGAGACAAGGTGGTCGGGGTTGCGAATGTGCCGACGTCTGATTTCCGAGGCGGATATGCCCATCATGGGCACTTGCATTTTTTGAGCTATAGGTTGAGGGATTTGAATGGTGAAAAGAATGGGATTATTAATCTTGCTGTGAGATTGATAATGGGTGGAAATGACACTAATAATAGTTGTTATGGTATTAATTACTCGAAATCGAGGACAGATGTAGGAATACCATTGGATGATTCGAAGTATTCGTTGGCGTCGGGAACTGTGACTGGTTTTCCATTTGGATACAATTCCTGCAAATGATGAAGATTAGGAAAGGGGAAATGAATTAATGATTATTGATTATTATTTTATATTTTCATAACTGAAAGAACGGAAATTCATTAGTTATTCATTAAAGGTTCATTTATTTAATGATTAGAATTAAATAATTTTTTTGATAAGTTAGGACACTAGTGGATACTATAATATTAGCATTGTTCTGGTCTTTTTCAATGAGCTGATAAGTATTCATTCAGTTGTTTATATCCTTAATAACGCATGCGGATAATGTTGAAGTTGAATATGGTCAATTTTTTAACAAAATTTAATATCTCCTCATAGTTAGATCGGTTATAAATCGAGATTGTACCCTTACAGAAACCTTATAATAAATAGAATCAACAAGAATAGGAGATATTTTGTTTTTAATCATAAATATTGTTTGAAACCAATAATATACGGGTGTACATATATTTTCACGACTTTATTTCACTACACCAATTTACCGAACACATATTTACACCAAATATTCGTTCGATTCCAATAACGAACGTAAGCTTGACCAATGAAAATGACATAAACCATAATATACCCAGTTGCGTGCATAACCATATTCATGGACAATAAAAGAAAATAGGCTTATTCTCATTTTGCCCCCTATAGTATCATTTTCGTTTCAGATTGCCCCCTGTACTATTAATCGTTTCAGATTGCCCCCTAGACCCCTTTTTTCTAGTTTTAAAAGATAAAATGACTATGGTACCCCTGTCACTATTACAATATTAATATATTTTAAATAATTAAAATTAAATGTCAACTCCTTCTTCTTCAACACACTCCACCCTCATCCCTTCTTCTCCAACACATCCCATCCCCATCCCTTCTTCTCCAATACACCCCACCACCATCCTCACCTTCACCAACCTCTTGCTCATCAATGATTAAACAATGGCTTCAAATCACTTAAAACTTACGGACTACAATTAAATTAGGGGAGGGGCTCTGACCCTCGATAACATCAATTTAAAGAAATTGGACTCCGTTACAAAGAAAGATGCCCATCCCCATTTGTAGATAAAATTTGGAGTTGGTTCATTGAAGTTTGCTCCGAAGGCAAATTGTTGAAGGAATATTTGTACTAGTTTCCAAATAAAAGATGAGCTAAGCTAGTTTATCAATATTAGTGTTGTGACAATAACAATTTTAGTGCAGGTGGGATGGGATGGGGGGCGTAAGAATTCACGGATGGCGATGGAATCAGGTAGCCTTGGGGAGAAGACTGTTGGATTTGTTAATGCACATTCCTTTCTTTTGATGTTTAAATTGACATTATTCAAGCATTATTCTCACAGGGAATTTGATTCTCAAAGGAATACAAGGCAAAATTTTGTCCTGCAATAATTGAGTACCAACCCAACAAACGATTTCATGAATTTTAACAATTGATAATCACTCTCATTCAATTGGAACTTGCGGAAATTGGAAAGGTTAGTCAATGATGGGCTTATGAGACTCGAATGAGAATAACTTAAAATTTCCCAGACAATTGGGGTTGGATGGGGGCTTTGAGGAAGATGAAGCAAGGGGGTGGGGTGGGGGTGGGGGTGGGGTAGGTTGAAGAAGGAGTTTAATTTTAATTATTTAAAATATGTTAATATTGCTACCTATATTTTATAATAGTGATAGGGGTATCATAGTCATTTTATCTTTTAAAATTGGAATGAGGGATTCAGGGGGCAATCTGAAACGATTAATAGTACAAGGGGCAATCTGAAACGAAAATGATACTATAGGGGGCAAAATGCGAATAAGCCAAGAAAATATGGTACCACTTTGAGTTTTCATCATAAATGTTAGTACCAATTAATCCTTTGGCCCATATCTTACATTTCACATGGTGGGTTCCCAACTGCCAATTGAGCTAGGACATTATTCTACTGGATTCCTTTTCAAGAGATATTAGGCTAAATATTAGATGTTTGAAATGAGTTTTAATTTTCACCATCACAGAAGTTTTGTTACCTAAATTATTACCATCTCTATGAGATGTCAAATTTACCCCTTCTTTCTTCTTCGCCAACCATCCTTTTCTTCTTTACCAACCTTCAACCACCACAATGACCGTCGCCCTCTTCACCACCGTCACCACCACCATTAACCTTCCGTCTACAAAACCATCACATTTCTTCTTCACCAACCACCACCCACCTTCAATTCACAAAACCACCACATTTCTTCTTTACAATCACCACCTTTCTTTTTCAAACACACAAAACCACCACCACCACTTCCCACCACTCCCTTCCCGTTTCGGACCACCCACCCCCTCCCTGCTCGACTTTGTCCCCCACCCTCCTCCCTTCCCAATATTGCCCCCACCCCCTTTCCTGCTAGATTTCGAGCCCCCCCCATTCCTAGCCCGATTTCGGATCTCCTC
>CM016561.1:28179302-28379302 GCA_003412495.2 Echium plantagineum | reverse complement strand
CAGACAGTTTGTACTCATGTTTAGGAGTCTATAGACAGTTTATACTCATATCCAGGAATCTGTAGATAGTTTATACTCATATCCGAGAGGCTATAAGTAGTTTATCCTCTTACTTAGGAGTTAGTGGGCAGTTTATCTTCGTACTTAGGAGCTTTTTTTTCCTTTTCCTCTTTTTTTAGTCATTTTTTTTCTTTTCTTTTATTTTTTCTCTTTTGTTTTTACTTTTTTTTTAGTAGAGACAGTTTATCCTCATGTCAAGGAGGTAGTAGACAGTTTATCCTCCTAGGAGCATGACAACCTTGTGATCTATAAATACTAACGCTTTAACTAGCGACCGTTGAAGTGTCCTACTCTAAATCTATTTTGATCTGGTGTTAATTGAAACCAGACGTCATTGAGTGCCTTCCTAAATAGTGGATGATGCAAATGTATGAATCTAGGGCTCTGTCTTGGAGAGTGACACTCGTTCCACAATGTCTGCTCATAGATGTACTTGTACACCGGCTTGTCTGGACATCTGCTAATCAAGTCTTGCACTTGGCTTCCCTTAGTAGGCTCTCTTCCACTGTTTCCCAGATTGTTTGTTCATAAATAAAGCGTTGAGTTGCTAACTCCATTACTTCCTCAGGGGTTTTCTCATATTTGGAGTATTGTATTTAAAGACAAAATTTCTCGCTCCAGAGATCTCATTTGTTTCCCCTTCAACCTCTGGTAGGTAGGTAGGCCATGAACCAATCTTTCAAGTCTTGGAATTTGACGTCAGTCTCCTTTCGCTTATATGAGGGTGAAAATTTGGTTTCCTCTTCATCATCAAGTTCACTTCCATAATCTTCCCGCAATTTCTTTTGCTCAGTAGACACATAGGTTGTAGTTTCCACATAATTTACATCTACTTTGTCTTCTTCAAGGGATATAATTCCCTGACGTGCGAGGTACATCACCTTTTCCTTGAAGATAAAATAATCTCTATAGGATGTCCTAGCAGGCGATGATACTTGCAGTAGTTGGGATATGTGACCTTTCCAGCTTCTTCTGGACGTTTGGACTCAGGCAGTTCTATTAGCTTTTCTTTGAGCATGTCATCAAATATCCTTTGAGATGTCTGAGTCAAAGAATGGATATTCTTTTTCCTGCATCTCCTTGAGTGTTAGTTATTTTCCATCTCCAAAGTTGATTTCTCCGCCTGGTGTTTTGGTTCTGACAAAATGTTTTGGTGACTTGGAAGTTGTTGTAAGAACATCCGCTTCGTCAACTTCGCATGCCTCTTTTTCCTTTACAATTTGGAATTTGAATTTTGGAGGTGAAGTTTCTTTTGCAAGTGTGTTGTAACTTTTGTTAGCGGTGATACTCAACTCCATATTATGTGCTCTAGTAGCCAGCTGTTCGAAAGTCTTACGCATGATCCCCTGCAAAATGTATTGAAGCTCCCACTGCATACCTTGTATGCACATGTTGATCGCCGAATCTTCTGACAAACGGTCCTTGCATCTAAGGCTTAGATTCCTCCAACGTGTAATAAACCCTATCACAGGCTCATCCTCGTATTGCTTGGCATTTGTTAGCTCTATCATGCTAACTGTCCTTTGGGTACTGAAGAAGCGATTCAAGAAGTCTCCTTCTAACCGAGTCCAACTATCTATGGAAGCTAGCTCCAACTCAATGTACCAGTCGAATGCATTAACATTGAGAGAGCGCACAAATTGCTTCACCATCAAGTCTCCATATGTTCCTGCATTGTTGCATGTCTCCACAAAATGTGATATATGCTGCTTGGGATTTCCTAGGGCGTCGAAGTGCTGGAACTTTGGAGGTTGGTACCCCGTCGGCATTGGTAACTCATCTATACGTGCCGTGTATGGTTTAACATACGAGTATTGAGGCTTTTCATCTCCTTTATCCCCTTTGATTGCCCCCATAATAAACTCTTTAAGTTGATTAGTATGAATTAGTCCATCTGTTGAGACCTGGATGTTTAAATCCTTGAAGTTGCTTTTCTCAGAGCATTCAGGAACCTCTTGAGTGACAGGTGCCTTCAATCTCACATCAGTTCGACTTCTTTCATCATTGTTGGCTGCAACTTTCTCCATGATCATGGTAATCTTAGCATCTTGAGCTTCGATATACTTTGTTAGTCCCTCGAGGGTCTTGGTCAATGACGCAACCTGTTCTTCTAAGGTTGAAGAGGTTGTCATCATTACTGATGCATAAGAACCAACAGAATCCTCCTGCACGAGATACCTTGATTGTGCCTTCCTACAAGGTGATGTTGGTGTTGAGCCAATGTTGAAGGAAGAGTCATCATCTTGGTGATAGGAATTGGAGCCTACAAGATCTAGGAGAGTCTTTTTGGTCGGTAACATCACTTCTCTCTGCTCAACTGCTGGACTCGCTGAGTTATTTCCTAACGGGATTGATCCAATCGTTGGATTCTGGCCATGCGTGACATTGAGCTTGGACATGCTGCGCGTGGTCACTCCAATGCTAGCTGATGAGCCCGAGCAGGTGTTGATGTGAAGAGACTTAGAAGTATCAATCTTGGGAGCCATCAATCTTGAGTCAGGAATTTCACTTGAATGAAGTTGAGATGAAAGATAGAGATTGTCCCACCGGGCGTGCCAAATTTGTAACAACAAATTTTCTTAAGTGCTGATTTAATTGAAGATAAGAAAATATGCGATCGCAAAGAAATATATATTTGATGATTTGGGGTACAATCTCTATTATTCATTTGATTCAACTTCACAATATAAGTCAAGAGCCTTCATAGCTTGTTCTTGAACTCGATTATTGAATGCTTGAAGATTTGAATACGTCAAGGGCTCTCACAGCTTGTTCTTGGAGATTCGAAGATTCAAAGATTTGAATTTTGATGAATTTGAATGCTGATGAGTGCTGAGGAAGTGTTCTCTGATTTGTAGAGCTTTTCTCTTCTTCTGCCTTATATCTCTTTTCGCAAACTGAATTCCTCTCTCAATCAATGAGGAACACCATTATTTATAGGCATGTCGACCAATGGGCTTGGGCCTGATCTTGAGCCGGGGCTTTCTCAATAATTATCCTTTTAATTTAATTAAGGGATACTTACATGATTTAATTAATAAATTATATCTTCTATTTATTTAAAAGACATAATTATCAATTTCATCAATTATTTCCACATATTTATTTGGAGGAAACAATTATTTATTATGATCCCGATTTCTCATATGTGAGACCATAATTGAACGATCCAATATCCAATGCGGCTATTTATAATTATATAATAAACGCCACATGTAAATATTTAATTGGATCTCATTATTTAATAAACTAAATTCCAAAGCATAATTTATTAACTTGGAACTTAATCAATTGATTTAATTCGGATATTCATTGAATAAATTTCCACTATCAACAGAAACACCACCAAATAAAATGGTTAACTCTCGGAGGTAATTGTAACGCCATAGCTCCTTACACTCTCGTTGCACAGCCTCTCTCGAGCTACTCTCCCCACTTGGCTTCTGACGTAGATCCCCCGCCTTCTTTAGCTCCCTTGCACGTGGGTAATAAAATGGTTAATATGTTTGAATTGACTTTGATAATCGACTTTAAATTAACAAAAGTCCATTTAATAAACTGATTTCATAATTGGGAAAAGACTGGTTACTTTAATAATTCTGATAATGGACTTTAAAATTAACATCACTTCTCTCACTTGGCTTTTGACGTAGACTGACTTTGAAAATTGATTTTAATGATTTGATTTAGTTCTGTTAATTTAAGTCAAAGTTAAAGATTTACACACTTACAGATGAGTAACCTTTTCGTTTGTCTGCCAATAAACAACACTCATTTAATGATGCATGTTCCCATTTAAATAAGATATAATCGTTAACACAAATATATATCATTTCTTTTTTCAGACCAATTAAATTAAGGATTTGTTTGGCATCATATGTCCTCCGAGGTAATACATTACCGTCGGGTAACATATCACTGACATTACTAAGTATGTCAATGAAACATGAATCGGGCAGTCCATGAGTAGCTTTACTATCGGAATATTTTCAATCCCAATATTTCTATTAACACTATCTTTATGCCCAAAATTAGTTTCACTACAGCCTAATTCAACAGTACTCTCACCATACTTAGAGGATATTGGGATTGAAAATATTCCGAAGAAATGTATATTAACTTGTAATATTTCATACACAATATCATTATTAAGACCAATACATATATATAGTCTTGCAAGACTTTCTCCATAGACCAAAAACAACAATATAAATTTAAAGGAGCTTTAGAGAGACTAAGAAGGGCTAAATCAAATTTTCATACAGTGCACGTGTGCGAGGTCGGTGCCGTTCGCTATTATTTTTTTCAAAAAGGGTTCCGACGCATATTTCATGCGTTCGATAAATTGGCGCCATGAAAATAAGTTGAGGAAATATGCTCCCCTGACAAAGTGGAAATTATATTTATATCTTAAAGTTGTAGGTGACTCTGGACCTCAAGAATAGTTTTAGCTGAATTCTGAAGCTGTTGAGCTTCATACTCTGTAAGAGCAATATTGGTGACACCCAAGACTCCTCCGCTACCAAGCTGAGCGGGCAAGCTGAGAAACACTTCTCCACCTTCAATGCCGTAAAACCCTTTCGCGAGAACAGAGACGGGATGTATCTTCCGCTGATCTCTCAGAAGGCTTCGTGCTAGATTGGCTGCCGAGTATCCAATTGCCCATGATGTATAACCTTTGAGATTAATTACCTCATATGCGCCTTCCACCACTTCTTTGCGAATCTTTTCCAGAGTTTCCTTCTCATAAGCGATTTGTTCCCTTTCGAGGAGGCGCAGAAGTGGCACCCCGCCAACGCTGATACTTGACCATAGAGCCACGGAACTGTCCCCATGCTCTCCAACAATGAAAGCCTAATAGTTCAATCATGCACAATGTAGATCAGTACATATACTTTTTGCAATTGAAGAAGGCAATTTGAAAGAAAGGCTAATTCAAGCCCTTGTTCGAAAGCTTGAAATTAAAAACACTTTTATGTTTTATCAACTAGTAACTTTTTTCTATGGATTCACACAACTAAATACTACTCCCTCGTCCCTAAATGATTGTCACATTTTGACTTTTCATGGTCAACAAAGCAAGAATTGAAACGTAAATATCTCTTATTCTACATACGAAAAAATTATAAAAATTTGATATTTCAAAAATATATATTAAGACGAATCTAACAAGATCCCACAAGACTATATTATTTGTTATCGTTTGATGATAATTTATGATCAAATTTTGTAATATTTAACTACCAAAAGTCAAATGTGACAATCTTTTAGGGACGGAGGGAGTACATATTTGTTGGTAACCAAAATGATACTCCACAATATAATACTCACATGAACGTCCTGTGCATTGACATCAAGATGATCCGCAAGCAAGAACCGGAAGCGCGACGAATCCAAGTTGGTACCTGACCCGATGACCCGATTCGCAGGGAAACCCGATAACTTCCACGCCACGTAACTCAAGATATCAACCGGATTCGATACGATCATCAGTATCGAATCCGGTGAATACTTAGCTAAAGGAGGAATAATGATCTTAAACAGAGCCAAGTTTCTCTGCATCAAATTCAGCCTACTTTCCCCAGGAATTTGTCTCGCCCCAGCCGTGACTATACACAAGTCAGACCCTTCGGTGACGGCGTAATCGACGTCTGCCGTGATCTTAGTACGTGGGAGGAACGCGGCGGCATGCTGTAGGTCCAGCATTTCGCCCCGAAGCTTGTCGGCTATGGCGTCGACAAGGGCGAGTTCATCGGCTAAGTCTTGGGTGAGAATGGTTTGGGCAATGGCCATTCCGACGTTGCCGATGCCAATGACGGATATCTTGGTGCGGCGGTTGGTGGTTGAGGGTGGTGCCGTTTGAGAGATGGGTTTGAAGAAAGAGTCCGTTATGTCAAGCCCACCTGGGCCAAGTGTTGATGATGATGAACTTTTGTGCATTGCTTCAACCATTTAGTAGCAACTGAATTTTATAAGAGTCTTAACCGTCCTCTCCCGCTCGCGGGGCTTAGAGGATCGGAGATGGCTTCTTTCTAAACCACAACGACTCTCGGCAAATGTTTTTGTGTGGATTTTTGGAAGATAAGATGATGTTATATATAGGAATATGTTAGTCACTTTAAGGGCGAGTTTGGTGAGAAAAGGAGTATGTTAAGATATTTGTTGAATAGTTTTTGTTTAACTTTATACAACATTTATAGTTTATGTCACAATTTAAGAAATTTCCTTAAATTTGATTATAACATTCAACCAAACAAAGAGTGTTATGTTTACTTTGAAAAATATTCTAAAACGTGGTAAACTATAATTCTTTCTTTCTAGAAGTCAATTTATATTGTTAATTCTTTTTTATTATTTATATTATGTTATGTTTTAAGAAAATATGATTAGTCGAAAGAGACTAGGAACATGTGCATTAGCTTAATTTTCTTTTTTTTAATAATGCTTCTAATGAAAGCTTCTTCTTTTTTTCAATTAGCCTTTCATATATGTTTTTAGTAGAGTTTATATTATAGTCAATCTAGATTTTAAAATTTCTCAATAAAATTTATATCTCAGCCTAAATTTCTATAGTTGAAAAAAAAAGGAGAAACGGTATGGGAAAAACTGAAAAAGTAAAGATAATATAAGTTTGAGATAATATAAGCGGTAGGATTTATATATATTTCAGCCTAAATTTCTCAATTTATATTCTATGCGGTGATTTTTTTTTTCTTTCATTTTTATATAATTGAGAAAAGAAAAAAGAGAAACGATAGGGGCAAATATTACAAAATAAAGATACCATCAATTTGAGAAATGATAAAGAGTTATTAGAATGAATATAATTTCATGTAAATTCATCTAATTTAGGAAAGTAAATGAATATTAAAAAAAAATTAATTATTTCTTTGAATCTTAACTACTTAAGGTAGTTAATGGAATAGTCTAAAACGAGATGACAGTTGTGCAAATTAGAAAACCGGTGGAGCTAAGACCACCCACAGCAAGGGATTTTGTGGGGGTCAATGTGAGTTTAATCTAAAGTGAATCAAAGGCAAGAAAGGTTAAAGGGGGTGGGGTTAATCTTGGGTTCAATCTTTTGAACCTGAGAATATGGGGTTAATGTGGGGCCCGCGCATGAAAACCAACCATTGGGGCGCTGCCACGCAGCCCCCTGCAAGATATTAGTGCAATTAAGGTGATGCCACCATGGAGTCCTTTGCGCTAGTTAGTGAAAAAAGACAGGCCAGTTGATATAGGCTACTGTAGAATCTGTGAATTTCGGTGTGTTAGAGTGAAAATTTGTCAGTCTTATGGCATTGTTACTATATAATAACCATCAATATGAATTATTTGGGTAGTTGACAGATGTTAAATATTGACTTCATTGATTCTTATTTTGATTTCTTTTAAATTCTTATTTGTAGTTTGTAATCATAATCCAGCTGACAAATCTTCCTGGAAGGATGTCGAGTTCGGGACTCTCGATGAAGCATATGCGTTTTAATGCAAAATACTATTGTTGACATTATGCATCCGGATAGTCCTTTGATGTGCCATGCCGCTGAGGTGTTCACTCTTACAATCTTTGATCTTATTCAAAAGGAATTTAACCGATGCAGGAGATATTATACAATCAAGGTAATTAAATTATGTCTGCTGTTGACAACCATTTTGTGTATAGATTTGGTTACAGTACGCTAACCATTAATGTATTCTCCATGGCTATACCAGGGGCTGATACATTATTTATACTGGCTGACAATATTGTTGATGTTAAGAGTGATAGTTTATTTTTGAGTGCAGGTTATCCCTGAGTTAAAAGAAGGAACCACTTAGTATATTGAAGCAGAGAGACATGAAAATGAATTCGATGTTGACGAAGTATTGTTGGAACTAGAAGTATTTAATTTGTAGTTGTTAGCTACGTTATTTCACTTTTTAGTATCTACACGGGGGTTAAGAATGATTATTATGTTTCGAGTTACATTAAAAGTTACAGCTTTTTAATCTTTTAATTACTATTTTTAAAGTCAGATGAAATTTTAATGTTGGACCATAAAGTAATTGTGGAAAAGGCCTGAAGTTTGTGGTCTATTGCCATATTTTGTTATAATAGCCTTCATAAAACTGACATGTAGTAAAGAAATTTGAAAACCGATTGATACTATAGTTAGGGGTGTGCTTTGACATGTAATAAAGAAGTTTGTGGCCTTGAGTTGGACTATCCGTGCATGTAAATGATAGGTAATTATGTATATTGTATTATTCGAACCCCTCAATGTGGTCACAGAAGCAGAAGTATCTCAAATGGTTATAAACCGGAAACCAGTTTGCTTGCGCTTACTAGTAATCAGATTTAAATATGAACATTAAACATATTGTTGATTTTTAGAATCAAGCGTGCGAACCAATTCCAACAATAACAATGCAATGTTTGATAAACATCAATCTAACATAAACATGTCCACTAAAACTAATTCCCTACTTCTTCTTTGTTGCACCCTTTTTTCCTTTAACTTCTTTGGGCAGCTTCTTCTTGTTTAGACTTGTTGTTATGACTTGCTTCCTTAGCATCTGCCTCTTAACCTCTACGATTTCGGGATGTCTTTCTTCTATATTATTTAGGAAACTGCGTAAGGTCTGGACCCTACACATATGATGATACCTCGGTTGTGCCATTTCGAATATGTTCAAAGAGCAATAAACACAGATTGTGGTTAGATGCCAATAACCACTAAAGACTTGCAACTGGCTAAAATACAAAACTGCTAGCAACTTCTAATTACCCAAAAATGTCTAGTGTAAATTGCACCATATAAATCTAAACTTCTAACAAGTTCTAATTACCTAGAAAAAATTTAAGCTAAGTTGCACACAAACAAGGAAAACAATTTCCCTTGAGGAACCAAAAGACAATTTCCCACTAACAACTGTTTAGATCACAATAAACATAGAATGTGGTTGAAAGCCACTAACCACCACACAGTAAACACTGGTTAGAGCTACAACTGTTGACAAAAACACATCTACATAATTGTACAATTTAACTTAGAGTACCTAAACTGGTTACAATTATATAAATTTAAACTCTTAACAAGTTGAAATTACCCACAAAAATTTAAACTAAATTTCACACAAACAAGATAAACAATTGCCCACAAAATTTCAAAAGACAATTACCCAAAAAATTTCGAAAGCCAATTAACCACGAAGAATCAAGACTCAGATAACCAGTCCATAACCACAATTGGTTAGACACAAAAACTAGTGAAAGTGACAACTTCCCAAGACAAATCGCAAAATTACGCAGGCACAAATACCAATTATACAATGAAAATCGCAATTACCCAACAAAAATGGCAAAATCCGAACCGCAATTACCCAATCCAAGTCTCAATTGATTTACCCACAATATCAATCAAATTACCCACGAAATTACCCATAATGCCAAATGAATTACCCACGAAATTAACCAAAAACTACCACAATATAAAACCAAAATTAAACTCAAATTTTCACACAAAATAACAAACGCAAATACAATCAAAATTACCCACAAAATAAGAAACGAAAATACAATCTAAATTACCTACGAAATTTTGAAAAAGTAACCACTACTTACCTTCAATGACGTACATAATTCGAGTTTTTTCAGAATTAATTGTGATTTTGACGTAAGGATAAGAACCGTCTGATGGAGAAGGAGAATGAGAAGGGTATGAGTTTTGTTTTGGAAAAAGAACCGTGAGTGAGGAGGGTTTTGGATTGGGGAAACAACCATGAAGAAGAGTTTGGGTTTGATTTTGGAGAAATAAACGTGATTGAGATGGGTTTTGAGGTGGGGTGGGTTTTGTTTTTTCTATTTTGTGTGGTTAATGTATTTAGGTGGTGAATTTCCTAAATTGTCATTTGGTACTTCAATACCAAATACAATTTAGTGTCGTTAGTCAAACTCGTAAACCCCCATCGAGGAAAATCCACAGTTGGCTCATCAATGAGCAATAAAAATAACAAAAAGGTTTGGCCTATGTCGAGTAAGAAAGACCATGACCCAGAAGATGTTACAATAAAGTCTCGTCTTAAGTCCTGTACTGAACAAATTATACCGTGCAGTGCATAGGTCGAAGATGATACTTTCAATAGTGACTAAATAAAAGAAACTACATGAGAACCACACCGGGTATTTATAGAGCTAATATAATATCGATGCATGTTAAGCTCGAGTTTTCTACATGTACAAAACTACAAAACTGAACGACTGAGTAGTCGGGCGGTTGGGTAACAGTAACACAATGCTCGGATCGCTAACAACACTACTTACTCTTCACTTCATATCTCAATGACTCCATCCTGGTTCTTAAACACTAGAATGCCTCTTGTTCCTCTAGTTTGATTACATTAACGTTCCTAATGTATTTAAGAGGCTACTCCTTAGAGCATTTGTAGTAGTCACCTTAAAAATATCTTTATCTCAATAAAATGGAAGAAAAAATAAAAAAGTGTCAAAAATCATCTTTTCTAGATTTCTTATAGCAAGATGGCCCACATCAATATTTTGAGAAAGTAATTAAATGTGTCAATATATAGATATTGAGATCATTTCTCAAAAACCAATTTTATCAAATTCATCACTTTATTCTCTCTCATGCATCATCACCAATCAAGTCTATTTTCTTCCTCACAAAATTTTTTTTTTCATTACTTTTACTTTTATTTATATTTGAATAGAGTGTCAAAGTAAGGAAATTGAAAAAGTAATAAAATTAAAACGCATCCCCAAAATTGATAAAGATAATAAATAGAGAAGATTTTAGATATAAATTTAAGGTGACTAGTGTAAATGCTCTTAACCGGGGATGTACCAAAATTTAGCATCCTATATATCAGAAAGGTTTTAAGCTTCAATACTCCACATGGAAAAACATGAACAATTTCTACCTCTTGCTTAGTTTCACACTACCTTCAGAGTTCATATCTAAATCGAACTGAAGTTTCCCTTCTTTTGGCTTGTTCAACAGTTGTTATGTCTTGCAATATAATAAATGGCTAATGACACAATCGATCATACATGTTTCATAACAATCACCATTCGATTACTCATGTTTCATTGACTATCAAAATTATAAATCCCTAAGTTTTAAGCCTTGTTGCTAAACGGGGCAATTTTCAATTAATTAGATATAGTACAAACTCTAATTTTGATGGTGGTCGTGCATCATGTATTTGTATATAATTTCACGAGGGAGCAACCCAAGCTAAAAATTTACCCGTCAAACTCATCGCTCATATATAATTTCAGACATGAAATGGTAATATATTTTAAAATTTATTTCCTTCAATATTTTTCAGGTATTTTGCTTTATTTCTTATTTTACGTATTAACATGTGCTCTTAGAACACATATTAGAAAAATCGTCCTATTACTTATAATATAAGTACTATCACAATTGTCCATTATTCAAGTTTGTTCCTATAAATATAGAGACCACATGTCTTTTAGTTTTGGAAAGTAGAATTTGGTACGAGAAGGTAGGGACGGAGCAGCAAATAATGTAGGAAGTAACACAATTATTAAAATGTAGAATCATTAAAAGAATTTTAAAAGCCAATACAAAAAAGTATACAAATAATAAAAAATTCAAATTACAATTGATTATCATGCTTTGAAATTTCTGAATGATATTAAAAAATTCAAATTACAATCTCAAAGAAGGTACCGATCGAATAAAAATCATAGCAATAAAATCATCTTAATAAGGAAATAAATACTACTATAACTAATTACGATAATATTCAAATTGGCAACTTACCTAAATATTATCGTATTTAAGGAAGTTTAGTCTTACGAGGAAAAGGACCGATGGGCATTAGGTTATTCTACTCCCAAGGGCTTGCTACATACATTCCTATATATATTTTGCATCAAAAATAATGCAAGTAAACTTTATTATTAGTTCTCTAGATGTTTGTACACAGTCCATCTCGTAAGAATTCGTTAATTGTTAATCCGATGAAGACGGAGAATAAGGTGGCAAGAACAATTCCTCAAGATTTAATTATTGAGATTTTGATGAGGCTTCCAGTAAAAACTTTGTTAAAATTGAAGGCCGTTTGTAAAAATTGGTGCAAGTTGATTAACAGTGCTAACTTCATAAGGATGCATCACAATCGCCCAATCGTCAACCATCGCTTACTATTTTCGAAATATGGTGACGACGTTGGGATGTTCTACTTCCATTCGATTGATGAATCGTTTAATGAGTTACCTATATCATATTTTCAACTTCCACCAAATCTTGGATTTCGACACGTTCATGTTATTGGTTCTTACAAAGGAATCGTTTGTTTTAAAAGCGAATCTGAAATTTACTTGTGCAATCCTGCAACGAGAGAAATCAAACAGTTGCCCCCTTCTTCGGATACAAGGCGCGGCAAACGTTACAAGCCTTGCTTTGGTTTCGACTCTTCGGATATTTACAATTTCAAAGTGGTTCGTCTCTATTATTGTATAGATGGAAACGAAAAAGTGGGGTTTAGAGGCGAGGTATATACTCTGAGTTCTAATGCCTGGAGACAACTTGATTGGCGTGGCGGGAAGAATATCGTTCCAAATCGAATTGATGATCGTTTAAATAAGTTTTATAGAAATTTTTGCCATTGGAACATTAACATTGTACGTCGAAACTCTCTAGGTTCAGGTCATGAACCATCAATTCTTCGCTTTGATATGCACACGGAGAGTTTCAGTACAATTGGATTTCCAAAAGATTATATTTCAAAACACTTTGGCATTATTGTGGTATTTAAGGGATATCTAGCAGTGTGTGACTACTTGAATTTTCGTTCGCGGAATGTTGAACAAATCATAGAGATCTGGATCATGAAAGAATATGGAGTTGAAGATTCGTGGACTAAATTGTGTACCTCTGTACCAACATTACGCTTGTTTCCGTTTTCGTTTTCGTTATATGATGCAAGTGATGATGATGATGAGAAGCCAATTTTATGGAACCATCAAACTGGAACTCATGATTATCATACATGTCGTTGGCCTTACACCTCCAGCATTGTAATTTATAGAGAGACTCTAGTTTCTTTGAAGTGAAAAAAAAACTTGTCTCGATGAATTCATGAGAATGTAATACTGAATTTTTAGTCACTTTCTTCTTTAATAAAACAAGTACTAAATTAATTTAGTGTAAATAATAATATATGAATTTGAAAGAATATGTGAGATGTAGAGGAAATAATGGAGAGAAAATTGTGAATGTAACAAACATATCCTAATACTTATGCTCTTGACTACATGAGGAAAATTGTGTAAACACAATTTGTGGGGGATTGATGGAATTCATAGAACCATCTGAAATTGTGTAACACAACTTGTGGGGAAATGGTGTTGGTTTGAAAATGTGTCACTGATGTCTCTTCGTGTTTGTAGTTATTGGTTCGATTATGTGGCATTATTTAGTGCTTACAACACATAAATAAGCATAAAGAACACAATATGAAATGACATATTGATTCATCCAAGAGACAATGTCTATTTGTTAATATATGAGCAGTTACAAGAAGTCATCTTCTCTCAAGACATAACCAATTCATTTTTATTCCCTTAAGAACACAAGAAATTATCTTCTCTCTATTCCATACATCTAAAGCCTTGTCTTATCCACCAATACAACCTTTGTATACTACAAAGTATTGTATTTAGGAAAGCTTTAATTAGTGATTCAAAGCATAGTAATAGTTTTGATTCTCATTGTAATCTTAAAATATATTTTTGATCTCTTGTAATAGTTGTTAGGTGTGAAATAAGACAAATTTTCAACATGAAGATGGTGTTAAAAGGAAATACAAAGCAATTCCGGAGAATTTGTACTTTCATTGTTGCGCATCTATCAACAAAATTCCATCCCCGTCCTAGAGTCCAATTGGCATCTCTTCATCTCACTCCCTTCCCCTCCCTATCCCTTTACTTCCTTTCTCATTGGTCGTCTCCACGATTCAATAGATTGTAGATGCAAGCACCAAGAACTTGAAGATTTTTTTCAATTTTGAAGAACTAAGTTAAGTTATTGATTTTGGATTCAATAACCTCTAGTGAGCAGAGAAAAATATTTCTTTGTCATTTTGGGTTCAATTTTGTTTTTTCCATTTTTGTTTGTGTACTCTGAATATCTATTTGTAATTTAATTAAACATTTTATTTTGGATATTGATATTGATTTTTATTTATGGTTTGGATCTGGTATGTTTGAGTGTTGAAAAGTGTGATTTGTTGCTGTTTAACTAGATCCGAACATGTTCGATACTATTCAGCTCGAACCATCAAACTAGAGCTGAATCTCAAATTCTGAAGTTCGACGATAGCAAACCGAGTCGAGCCATAGATTCGAACATGCATGAGCCGAACTCAAACCTAGCCAAGGTTCAATAGGATTCAACTCGTTTATAGCCCTAAATTGGTGAGTATAGATCTATCTTGCAACAACTTTGAAGGGGAAATACCAAACTGCATTGGAGGCATAATTGCAATTCAGCAACTAAATTTGTCTCATAACAACTTTACAGGTCAAATTCCACAACAACTTTTGAAATTTATCCAATCTTGAGTCATTTGATTTGTCGTCTAATCAGTTACATGGAAATATTCCTGATAACTTTGCGGCTCTTGGATTTCTCTCGATGATGAATTTCTCGTAAAATCATTTCACCGGACTGTTAAGATGCACATTTCACATCGGAAGTCGATGTCCTCCCAGGTCAATATATAAGATCTTGGGCTACTCCCTCAATTGTCAATCGATTTTAGAGTGGAACCCCATACACTTTTAACATGGTATCAGAGCCAACTCCGAGTTAATGAGGTACGTGTAACCCTGCCGATGTTGTTCCGGAAATTAATGCCGGCAAGGCAAATTCCGTCGACGATTGAGTTCCACGTGAGGGGGAGTGTTAAGATGCACATCCCACATCGGAAGTCGATGTCCTCCCAAGTCAATATATAAAATCCTGGACTACTCCATTTATTGCCAATTGGTTTTAGAGTGGAACCCTATAAACTCTTAACATGGTATCATGAGCCAACCCCGAGTTATTGAGGCACGTGTAACTCACCGATGTTGTTTCGGCAATTAATAAGAAAAATTCCGCCAACGATTGAATTACACGTGAGGGGAATGTTAAGATACACATCCCACATCGAAAGACAGTGTCCTCCCGGGTCAAAATATAAGATCTTGGGCTACTCCCTCTATAGCCAATTAGTTTTAGAGTGAAACCCCATCGACTCTTAACACGAACACATTTTCAAGTGATTCCCAATGATTCATACATTGGAAATGATGGCTTATGTGGGTTCCCTTTATCAACAAGTTGCGAAAATCCTCAACCATCTCCACCTGGTGGTATTCCGTGCGAAGAAGATGATACAAAGTTTTTTGGTGGTTTAACCTGGCAACAGGGGCGGACCTAGGAATTTTATATGAGGTATTCATTTCATCTTTCAAATATAAAAAATTATAGTTAAAAACAATATATAAAATTATTCAATAATTTTTCGAAGGTTATGAGTATTACATTAATAAAATCAAATGACAATTTAAACTAAATCATTCTTCTTTCTTTCATGCTTGCAACCGGTTGATAATATCTCGATCATCAACAGTGCTAAAGACTTCTTTCTCTATATAAGTCGTCAAACTTCATTAAGTCAAGAGTTAGTCATTGAGGTTCTTCAGTGCTCTCTAGAGAAAATCGTTGGAAAATATATACTCCTAATGTATAGTACTCCCTAAGTCCCTAAATGATTGTCGCATTTTGATTTTTCATGGTCAACAAAACACGATTTAACATATCTCTTATTCTACATGAGAAAAAATTATAAAAAGTTGATATTTCAAAAATATATATTGAAACAAATCTAACAAGATCTCACAAGAATATATTATTCAGTATCGTTTAATATGAATTTATAATCAAATTTCTTAATGTTTGACCAACAAAAGTCAAAATGTGACAATCTTTTAGAGACGGACAGAGTATTATATAGTACTAGATTTGATTGGAATATATATAGACTAATAGTATAATATATGGAGTAGTACTAGGAATGTTGTGGGCTATGTGGTGTTATTGGCCCACATGGCTATATTTGAACGGGTGTATTGTAAACACACAAACAGATTTCAGCCGTGAAAATAAAAAAATACCAATTGTAGGGTTCGAACCTATAACCTTCCTTTAAAATTAAGAAAATTATTATCATTAGGACACTTTTTCTTTTTGTTAGGATATTCATGTGAATATCCTTAACACTATCTACGGCCGCCTCTGCTTGGCAATCAGTAGTGGTGGGTTATAGTGTTGAAATTTGCATTGGTTTGGTGATGGGAAATCTCATGTTAGTCACTGGAAAACCGAAATGCTTGATCCCAATGGCTGAAGAGGAAGCACATAGATTGATTAGCAAGTATAGGAGAAGAAATAAAATTAATCTGACATAGAATAGAGGAAGATAAGTATCAATCTAGAAATCCTTTGATTCTTTGAGGCATTTTTATTTTTTCCTGTGTTTGTAAGTTTCTATAAAATGTTTTACTTTTTGTATCTTTTTTTGGTTAAATAATTTGTAGTGTATGCCTTGTAAGACTTTTTTTAATATATAAAAAGAAATATTATATTAATATTTATTTAGTTGTCTTTGAAAAGAAATATTAATCCATTTGATTCATAAGGTACCAATTGGTCAAGGTAATTATTTTATTCTCTCCCTAATTTCGATAACCATTTCCTATCATAATTATATCTCATTAAGACTATTCAATAATAACTACACTAGTATATATATATGGGATTCACAACTTCAGAGGTCACTTAATCCACTTCACTAAAACTCTACACCATCTAAAGTGAGAAGGAGAATTTGAAACCTACAATAATAATAATTTTGACACAAATCTAGTGAAGGCACTAAAACCAATTTCATGTATTGATAAGCAATGGTTGGAGGTCCACAAATCGATCTCTTTTATCGCTTCCGCTTTTATGATTATATGTTCATTGAGTAATTAAAATATGCCTATAAATTATGTTATACTACCTCCAATTCAAATTAGAGGTCGTTCTAGAACTGGGCACACATATTAAGAATATATTAACATGCCTATTTTAACCTCTCCTCCCTTCTCTCTCTCTCCTCTCTCATCTCTCATCTCTCATCATCTATCTTCATCTCTTTCTTCTTTCCATGGACATTTTTCAGGTTACATCAATACTCTTTACACCATTTCATAATATTAGTTGGAGATATAGGTAATTTATATGTACACTGTCTTTTTGTATTTGAGTATTATCTTTCAAAAGCACCAAAAAAATACATAGAAACTAACACATAAAAACTTTGGATTATAGTAAAATGCAACTAAAACAAAATTGGGAATCAAAATTTAGCTTAAGACGTGTAAAACAAAACGGATGGTGGTTGGGTGGGGTGGTGGTCGCGGCTGGGTGGAGCTGCGTGCGTGGTTGTTATACCTGGTGGGTCGCGGACTTGCAGGAGAGGAGAGGGGATGGTTGGTTCGCGGCTGCGTGGTGAAGGGTCGTGCACAGTGGTCGTAGGGGGTTGGTGGGTGTGTGGCTAGGGTGGTGGTCGACATAAAGGAAAAGAAAGACTAAAGTTTGGTTGAGAGAGAAGGGAAAAGAAAAGAATGGGAGGGACAGATATGTGAGTTGATTCACTGGAGTAAATGATGAGTAGTCAGAGGGACAATAATGTAAACTATATATGAAAAGTGTCTTGAAGTTGACAAAACGACATGCAAAATGAATAAAGTAAAAACGTTTAAAACGACTTACAAAGTGAATTGGAGGGAGTATTTTACATACCTCGAAAATAAACGAATAAAGAAAATGTAATTTTGTTGTATTCAGTTCAATTTTGAGTTAAATGTTGTTTTTGTTCTTCCATGTATTTGATGAAAAACTAACAAAAAACATCCTAATGATGGGACGCTTTATGCTTCATTTATCATATACTCCCTCCATCCCTAAATGATGGAGTCATTTGTTTTTTCACGGTCTACGAGACACGACTTAAAACGTAAATATTTTTAATCTTATATAAGAACTTGATACTTTAAAAATATATATCGAGACGAATATAACAAGATCCAATATGACTATATTATTTGTTAGTGGCTAACGAGAATTTACGATCAAAATATTCGAAATTTGATTCAAAAAGTCAAAATGCCCTCCATCATTTAGGGATGGAGGGAGTAGCTGATTTAATGAGTGGAGTTTACTTGTGTCGGCTCCTTTGTGCTCTTGGTTTTTTGAAGAGACCCATTTTACTTTTGTACACGATGTCTACTATACATGTGATGACGTGATTAAAGTATTCAGGTTTCTCACCAACTATGGGGTCTTGACCGAAATTTAATGGGTTTTACACGTTTAAGAAAATTTAAAATTATATCAATTTTTTATAAATTGTGTCACACAATTTCAAGTTTCTTACGGACAGATAGTGGAGTCGTATGCAAAACACCTAAATTGGAATTTTATCACATGTGACCTCAGTAATTTATTGTTAAGTTATTATCATCACGGTGTTACAAAATTGGGGATAGTTATTTCTACGGCCCCAACGCATGTTTGGGGAATGTCTTTAGTACCGGTATCAAACTTGAGCCGCAGAAAAAAAGAGCAGTGTTATGTGGACCCAAATCACTGACGCATATCAATTTATATATGCGAAGCCCAGTTCTTAACTGACCTGATCCGCTTAAGGGCCTGGGAACATAGAGTTTCCGCTATGCCCACTCAAGACTGGACACACGTCCATCCTAAAGGCGAACGTTACAGATGGAATTCTCTATAAATACGAACATAGGGTTTCCGCTATGCCCACTCAGGACTGGACATACGTCCATCCTAAAGGCGAATGTTACGGATGGAATTCTCTGTAAATACCGGCACTATTCCCCAGACCAAGTATGTGAGATTAATCCCAAAACATTCTCTCTCAAACACCGTTAACTGATTTGATCGTCGGGGTGTTTGTAGTCGAACCTCGCCCACGCTTATAATATTATGACTTTGCCTGATAAAATAAAATGGTATAATTATAATTAATATCTTAATAACCCGTTTTAACTCGTTATGTTGACCTCTTGCATGAAAGATTGGGTCGGATGCCACAAGGCTATTGAGCCACCGACACTTTATCAAGTTTTTAAGATAAGAAAACTGATGTTTGGTACTCTTTTTTCTTTCTTGATTCGTCTTAGTTTAAATATGAAATAAGAGAGTGTATTAAGGCATCTGATGCGAATACTCGAACGAAACATTTGGGGGAGCGGGCAGTGGGTAAGATTAGTAGTTAACTAACACTACACAATTTCCTCATCATTTCCAAACATATATCCAACGACTTTACTTTACAAGTCAACCAACTACTCATATATGTAACAACCTGCAATTTCTTTGCAAATTGATCAGATTTATTCCATAAAAAAAAAAAGTCAAGAATAAACAAGAAAATGGTAGGTGGAAGCCTAGGGGACAACATAGGAGTAGGAGAAGAACTCATCATTAGAGCTTGCAAACTCTGTTTCAAAGCTCACAAGAAGTACCCTGAGAAACAGTATTTGTATGACAAGAACAAACTTGATGCTGTCTTTGCTTTCCCAGGAACATGGTCAGTCGAAGATTGGGTTTCCGACACGCCTTTCGGAGATGCCAACGTTGATCCTACGTTGTTTCCATCTCTCAGAAGTGTTGGTATTGATTCTGCAGCTATGGTTAATCAAGTGTTTGCTCGTCGATTTCAGGAAATTTTGGATAGAACATCTCTTGCCACTGAGGTAATAATTATTTGTGAATAAGCTAGATGTTTTTCTTGGTTATAGATGAGTACAGTGAAGTACCTCTTTAAGTCTTAACATATCGCGAAGTTATTAATCGATTAATGTGAGACTGAGTTCTCGATACGTCTACTGCTTGCTCGGATTGCATCATGAGACTATAAATAAATTGTTTATTTAGATAAATAGTCTTAAAGTCCAGCTGCTTAATTTATTGATATGTTCCATATTAAAGTGCAGTTGCTTCAAATATAGTGACAAGAACCTGAGAAATTTTGTTGGTTGGCACATTTTTTTTTTCGTAAATTAGCAATGAGGTGAGTATCGAACTAAGACTTTCTGGTCATTGAGAAGAGCCTTTTCCACTAGGGTATTCGATTAACTCTTGGTTGGCACATTTTTGAACATTTTATTAACTAAATTGCCCTAGCTATTTGATACACTTATTTTTCTTTTCTTTTTTCCTTTTAGTGTTCTTCTTTTCTTTTCTTGTCTTTGTAGTAAAAAAGGTTCGATTTTGGTAGTTGTATTGGCGAAAAGTTTTGGTTTTCCTAGTTTTTTGGCAAAGATATTCGATTTAGATAGTTATTTTGGCGGAAAGTTACGAAATTTGTAGTTGTTTTGGCAAAAGGTTCGATTTGGTTATTGTTTTGACGAAAAGTTTTGATTTTTGTTGTTGTTTTGGCAAAATGATTGAATTTTGATTGTTGTTTTGGCAAAAAGATTAGATTTTTGTAGTTGTTTTGACAAAAGAAAAAAGTGGATCAAATATCTAAGGGTAATTTTGTCATTTTACTACCCAAAGTGCCCTCTCTGATCTGATACACACCAGAATAGTGAATTTTAGGTGTTAAATTACCATTTTGTCCTCTTATATGGAAGTGTAATAGTTGAGAGACTTAAGTGGGGGCAGAATTGTCGTTTCATTGCTACAGTGAACAGTATTCTGGTGTGTATAGTGGATCCCGTGGCATCTTGCAAAGAAATTATGAAAGGTGCTCTAAATTAATAAAATGTTGACAATGTGTCGATCAACAAAATTTCTCCAAAAATGTTGTAATATGTCCTGAAGAAATAATTAGTTCAATTTTAACAAATTAATCCAAAGTCAAGATGTCCTGAAGTAATGATTAATGCAGATGTATAGATTTGGCATATACAAGAGATTTAATTATGATTCTTGCTCAGGTTGAAAAAGCAGCATCAGATGGGAAACAAGTGGTGTTTGTTGGGCACTCGTCTGGCGGTCCGATAGCTATACTTTCAGCTATCTGGTTTTTTGAGAAGTACAGGAGAGTACCAGCTGCAGCTAATAGAATCCTGAAACCGCCATATTGTTTAACGTTTGGTTCCCCCCTAATAGGCGATAGGATCTTTTCCCATGCTCTTCGTCGAGAGGGATGGGCGAGGTACTTCATACATTTTGTCATGAGGCACGACCTTGTCCCTCGTATTGCATTTGCTCCACTTTCGCGTATGGAACAAGCACCCCTGCAACAAATACTCTCATTTCTGAATCCAAAGTCCTACTATTCCCGGAATGACTCTATAGGGATATCCGATGAGGCTTGTGGTTTCTTTCAGACCGTTTTGAGGAGTGCATTATCTGTTGCGAGCTATGCAGCATGCCATCTCAAGGAATGTACAAACCCGTTGCTGGAAACTATCTCCAGCTTTGTTTCACTCAGTCCTTATAGACCATTTGGAACGTTTGTCTTCTGCACGTGCAATGGGAAATTAGTCATCGTTGATAACCCTGATGCCGTCCTGCAATTGTTGTTCTATTGTGCTCAATTGGAAGAAAGTACAGAAGTTGCTGATGCTGCTTTTGAAAGCTTGAAAATACATCTCGAATACGAGACTGAATTACAAACTAGCTTATTCAAGATGAATCAAGATGTCGATTGGCTCAATAGTCTTGCAGAGATCCCTTTGGTGTCTGATTCAAGTTCAATTCATTTCGGAACAACATCAACAATAGATTCAACTCTGAATGAACTAGGCTTGGTAATTAAATCCTTCCTAGCACATACATAAATGTTGCATTTCGATAAACTTAATGTGTTCTTTTATTTCACATGCTAATTTAAAATTGTTGAACAATGCTAGAGTGAAAGAGCAAGGCTGTGTCTTCGTGCTGCTGGGGAGTCGGAGAAGCAAAAACAGAGAAACCAAGAGAAGATGGACAAGAACAAGGACAAAATCCGCCAAGGCTTGGCAAAGATAGAGGAATACAAGACTAAGTGTGATGTTCGAAAAATTGGTTACTACGATGCCTTCAAGCTTCAGAGAGACACCACTGACTTTAACGCTAATGTTAATAGGCTCGAGCTTGCAGGAATGTGGGATGAGATTGTTGAGATGTTGAAAAGGTACGAACTCCCGGATGGATTTGAGGGTATAAAGGAGTGGATCGAATTAGGGACTAAGTTTAGACGGTTACTTGAGCCGTTGGACATAGCCAACTACTATAGACACTTGAAGAATGATGACACAGGACCTTACATGAAAAGGGCCAGGCCGAAACGATACAGGTTCACGCAGAGATGGCTAGAGCATTCGGAGAGAATGGTGCCAGGCGAGAGCTCGGAGTCGTGGTTCTGGGCAGAGGTTGAAGAAGTGAGGATTAAGCCCCTTGATGAACTAGTGAAAGAAAATGTGATGAGATTTGAGAGGCTGGCAAGTGAATGGTTTCAAAGGGGATTATTGGACAGGGATGTATTTTTTGAAGAGTCAACTTTTATGAAATGGTGGAATTTGCTTCCACAACAACACAAAAACCAATCTCCTATTTTAGAGATAATCAATAAGCTACAAACTTCCTCTACATGAGTAGAAGAAACATTTTCATTTAGTAATGAAATACTATCCTGTTTCATAATGTTTGATTGTTTAAAAAATGTTTACTTTTTCATAATGTTTGATTGTTTAGGAATTCAATATAATTTTCAACTCGCTTTTTGTATTTTTGACCTTCAAAAGTGTTCAACTCAACTTTCTCACTATCACCGAATCATTCCTCATTGTATTCTGCTTCACCACATCCCGAATTTCAGGGCCGGTCCATAAATTTTCGGGGCCTAGTGCCAAAAATGAAAATGGGGCCCTCGATATATATAATAAAATTTAGATTTTCGAGAACTCATCTTTGGTCATTGAAATGAAACATAAAAATTACAAGATTACACAAAACGATATATTTCAGTATTGTTTAGGATTACTTTTAGAAAATAATTTTTCAAGAGCTCCTCTTTGTGATATAACCAATTCATTTTCACGTTTTCTTTTTTTCTTTTATAGTTTTTGGATAAATATTTGGGAGGCAACATATTATAAAATAGGCAAACAATTATTTAAACAAGTAACCAATAGAATATAAAATAACAAAATTATAAAATTAAGTAATGAACAAAAGTAAAGCATGAAATTAATTTAAATAAATAAATTAACAAGAGAAAAAAGAATGATATCACTTGAAATTTAATCAAACGATTCTAATTCTTCAAATTGAAAAAACATTGTGTCTCACCGGATACCAATTCATTGAATGGATTAACTGATTTATTTTATTAGATTAATAGTATTGCATTGATTCTGATATATATGCTCTTGACCTGGTTTGGAACTTCGTCTCTAGATTGAGAAACTGCTCATTTGGTTCGGAACGTGTTAGTCATGTCTTGCTTCGTCTGAGACCAAGCTATTCTATGTCTAGGTTGTACATGAATCGAATATTTGGGTCGTCGTTTTGATTTGGTTGTATTCGATCTGATACTCATATTTCCAGTTCAATTTGTACAGAATCGGATTCAGTATTAATCACCATGTTTGATAAATAGTAATAGACTTGAATTCGATATTTGTTTGGTTGTATCAAATAATACTCCTATTGTATATACTTATTGAAGTCCGAACTCTTTCGTAAAGGGGACGTGCAACCACTACTCGTAAAGTGCACACTTTATAAATCGTGGCTGACGAAATAATTTGCAAACTACGTCAGCCAGGTGAACTGCACTAGGTAAGTCCTGTGTGACAAGCTCGATCAAAGGAGTGTTGGTAAGGGAATTGAACTCATGAGTCATGATTTTGGAGTCACAAACTCACATACTCCACAAACTTAGCCATTCTTACCGGTTATTGAACTCCGAACTCATATTCTATTCATAACTACATTGTCTTCGAAATTAAACTACTCCAATTCTAAGGAATCATAATTTCCATAGCAAGAATCTTTTGAATGCTTCAAGTTTTAAGCTTATAGAAGACGTGCTGGGACAACTCAATTAATCAGCTCCGGCCTTCGTAATTTCATATAGGATAAACAAATCATGTTACTTGAGAATATTCGATGACTTTGTTTTTTTAAATTGAACATATTCCAAAGCAAACTTTTTTTTTTTAATTTCCGATGAAAGTGTGATTACAATTGTATCACAAATAACGAATACATAAATTACTAAGTAACAAAGAGTTAGAGTGAAATATGAGACAATTATCACCAACGAGACTTGTCTTCAAAATCTCCTACATGAAAATGAGTCAGATACCACTAGACTATCAAGCCGCCGATATATGCCAAAACATACATTCTTGTATTTTTGTAGTCTAGACAATGTTCCAAGGACTATAAATACCTCATTAACTTGCTAGGTTGAGCACACACAAATAAATCATTTACCACATACTTGTAGAAAATAATCAAGGGTATAATGGGGATTATAGTGCAAGATGTTGAGTTCACATCCACTATCTCACCTAGTAGGTGGTTCAAGGCTCATATCTTGGATGGTGATAATCTTATACCAAAAATCACACCTGAGATTATAAAGGATGTTGAGATACTTGTAGGTGATGGTGGACCTGGAACTATCAAGCTCATCCACTTTGCTCAAGGTTAGATAGGTTACTTAGGAATTAGCATGCATGTTCCTTAACTTAATAATGATTTTTTTCTTCAAAGTTCGGTTATGGTCGCCATTCGACCCAATTAACAAGGAGTATTTAGAATTTCGTCATTACAAGCAATATCTAGTAATCAAACTATTAACTTTATTGGTTTGTGAGTTCAATGTTATTGGAGAGAAAAATATGACTATAATACCGGTCAACGAAAATAGAAGAAAATAACTTTTTCTTTACTTAAATAACGTCTCCCCTATATAGACTAAGCTATGGTCTTTAATATCATCTTACAACCCTCCTGCCACCCACCCCTAATCCTCTCCTCCCCCACTCACTCCCTCCTCCCCCGGTTGCCTCCCACCTGCAGAAGCACCGGGGAAGGGGGGGGGGGGGTAAGAGGGTGGAATGGATGATATTAAATAGAAGTAGTTTAGTCTTAAGTATTTATGTTTTTGTCAGTCTTCGACCACTTAAATAAATTAATAGCAAACGAAAAGAATTCATAACTAATATATCAACTAAATCAACTAAACAATTATACTCGACATAAACAACAAAAATCATAATAATGCCAAAAAAAATAATGTCTATAGCAATTATCACTATTAGACTACTCATGTAGATGCCTCACTACACCTTTTACCTTTAGACCTTATATTTCTTTTTCTTTTGTTCTTCTTTTTTTACCTTTAGACCTTATAGACATCCATATACACTATTGAAATTTGGGGGTGTTATATAATGAGTCCAAGGAAATTTGAAACGGACAATAATTTAGTAAATTCAAATGGCAGGATGTTATTTAGCCCAAGGAATCTCGATGGTATTATTTTTCAAATATTTTCCTTCAAAGAGTTCGTTAACAAAAATTCTCTACATTTTTGTCACAATAGATTCGTAATTATCCAATTCATCAATTTGTCATTCTGTTTTATTTTGGCAAACAGGGTCGGCCCTTACCCATGGCGGGGAGCGCAACCGCACTAGGCCCCCGTTTTAGAGGGCCCCCAAAATTTCTACAGAATTTCCTACGAAACATACAAAAATTTTCATTTTTGAAATTATGAAAACGAAATGTTTGTATTTCGAAATTAATTTTTTTCGTAGAATAAGTTCAAGTTTTCAATTTTATTAGACATATATATGAACTAAAGGTATTTGTTTAAAAAGAGTTTATTAATGATTAAAATAATTATTCATAACGTTTTGCCAATATACATATATAACATATAACTCACACGTTTAACATGTTAGATAATTACAATTGTCTATTTGTTTTTAGATCTAACTTTTTATATTCTTACAAATAATATTAAATGATGTAAATATTTTCCATAAAATTTAATCATTTGTTAACATATATAGCATTGATTTCAAAATATTTTATTTTATTTTTAGAGTAGTTCAAACTTGTATATACTACAGTAATATTTATGTTTATTCAAAAAAAATTTAACATATACATATAATTTATTTTAACTTTTTACATTTTTACATCGTTTCTTAAATGTTTCCATAATGTAATAACGTGGGTTAATTCTCTGATTTAAAATATAATAATAAATTATATAACTTTAATAACTCGTTTCGTTTTATTTAAAACTCGTTAGTAGTTTGCTTGTTCGGTCAATTCGAGTCCTAATCGGGTCAAGCCCGTATAAGGGCCTTGTGATCACTATTTAAATGATTACTCCTATGTTTTACGTAAGTTTATCGAGTCATCCATCGAGTGGTGACTCTGTTACCGCGTTGATATCGAGCCTAACCTCAGGGGGCCTGAGTGGGTCGTTGCACATAATGTTTTCGTAACGTTTCTTAAGTTTATAATTTCGAAACTATATTCATAAAAGAAACTTTGAACCATGGACAAAATTACTGCTTACTAAAAGTATTATTATAGCTAGTGATCAATTAAATCAAAATTTGAGGGAAAAATGTAGTTTCAAGTGATCAAAATATAGTGTCAAGAGAACTTGATAATAAAAACATATTATGCCAAATGAACTCGATAATGAAAATTTAACTTACAATAATGAATTTTTTCCACATTTTGATTTTCACAACCCTAGAACTTGGGAAAATATTGACCATGAAACGGGAGATATTGTAGTTGATAATGGATTTGAAGATACCGTTTGTGTAACAATTTTGTATCAAATAATGTTAAGATATTTTGTGTGTAATTTTTAATATTCATTTCAATGGATAAAAATGAATCCTCGAAAAAATTTTTGCCGAGGGCCCCATTTTCAATTTTCGCACTAGGCCCCGAAAATCTATAGACCGGCCCTGTTGGCAAATGACATCAAAGATCACTCACATTTGTTCAAAGTCCAACGTCGATCATCCTAGTGTGACTTTATATATTTTCGTTTAGTCATCATATTCACTATAATGTATATTTTTGAATCCGATAATGCAGGCAGCCAATTCAAGAACATAAAGCACCAGGTTGACAATCTCAACGAGGAGAATTTGGAGTATAGTTATTCTATAACCGAAGGAGATGCTTTAATGGATGTTCTTGAAGTGATCACTTGTGACATTAAGATTGAGCCATCAACAATAATTGGAGGATCCATTTGCAAAATTAGTAATAAATATCACACCAAAGGTGATGCCCAAGTCAAAGAAGAGGATATTCATATTGGGAAGGAGTATTCTTTGGCCATTTGCAAAGCTATCGATTCTTATCTCCAAACAAATTCTGGTGCTTATAATTGATGATGATATATAATTTGGGTTTTTCTAATAATGGACTCTTGTTGAGTCTTGAAAAGTGTTGGTTTGGTGTGTGGTTTTTAGGTGATCATTTCATCATATATATTCGTGTGAGAGTGGATTTGTTCATAATATGCATATATGTAATTTCAAGAATACTACAAAAGTTGTAAAAACAATAATTAAATAACTCGTGTTCAGGGGCACAAGACAAGTGGTAAAGAGTTTGGGTGTGTAGCATCACGCTTTGCTTCTTCTATATCGCGTGGGTTGAAGTTTTCTATGAGGCAGAATCTGTGTGAAAGTGGTCCATTAACCTCAAGTAGCCTAACCATCTGACGCACATCCCGCGATTTACCTCCTCACGACTCCTCAGAACAGGAGGACGGGGTCGTTAAAGTTGCGGGTCAACTTTTTGAATAGTTAAATAACTCTTTTATGAATGTACCTTTTTTTTGGGAATTGTGTGCCGGCATTTTGAGAATAATTTAGCATCGAACGTAGAAGCCTCTAATTGAGATGCACATCAACTTTTCTCGAATCCTTCCTTCCGTTTTACTAGAATGTTTCTGTGTGTAATATGAATAAAATTGGACGGGTTTCGACTATTGAGGTTGCGGACCAGGGAGTTACTAGGAAATATAGTGAAAAATACATTGAAAATAGTAAATACTATGATAAAAAAAAAATACAAAAACTCTAATCTAAACAATACGTTAAAAACGGACTGAATATAAAATTGAAACAGTAAACGTTTATTCGAATAAAGGTAATTTAGGATAAAACTAACTTATTAACTGTTTTATGTGATACAAATTTGCGTTTGAATAAAGAGTACTTTAGGATAAAAAGTACAAGAATTCTAATCTAAACAATACGTTAGTACACATTTCTTATGTCAAACAAATTTGCATTGGGTTTTTACACTTCTCACAAATTGTATAATTTGTAACCCAGACTAAGATCATTTGTTCCTTCAATTTGGAGGCCAAATGGTTTTTTTCTTGGAACAAAGATATGAAGATCGATTTGATTATTCAGATTTGATGACTTCTTCTACATCCTCCTTCGCTCCCCTGCAAAACGAAATGAACCGAAACGAATGTATCGATATCTGGAATACACTATAGTCACAAAATATCTCGATATCTCCGGTTGAAATAGCATACTGCTTAAGTTCCATCATTAAGCACAGAAGAACGACGCCAGAGTAGTAGACGTACCATTGGCGAGCCCATGCCCAACGAGAGAGTTGGTAAAGTTGAACAACCTCATTGAAAGCATGGCAAGTTAGTAAAAGATGGTTGCGTGGTCTCACCATCCACGCGAACCTCATCCCCGTTGCTGAATAGCAGCACATTACTGCAAATCAAAATTACAAGCCTCCTTCACTTCACATATAAACCATTTCTGCCCACAAATACTATTTCTGAGTCCGCATAATCAACATTACCATATATATTTATGAGCACGACATAACATTTCGATAAATTTAAAGAATGTTGAAACCGTTGCCAAACCTGCTGTCATCTTGCCGGATATCATTTCTGGTGGCTTCTGTGTGTCAACCAACCCCTGCAGAACATACCATTCAGTATACCCGAAACAGTTGTGGATTATTTCATATTGACTAGTACTCGGTTTCACATGACGACTCATTGGTCACTTATTACATTTCAAAATAACAACTGTATATGTAGCATACTGCAATTTTTTTAGAGAACATCGAATTGCTCATGTTGGTATCAACCTCATTTGATATACACAAATTGAATCTCGACGTATATAAACAACTAACAAGAGGGCAATTCAAAGGCTCGCAATGCAATTCACGCCTTCTGCTATCAAATTATGTATGAGAAGTAGCAGAAGGAAGCATACCGCGATAACGATGCCAAAATTGGCTGCAGGTCCCCAAAAATGAGCAGTTTTAGGACCAACAGGACTGTTCCAAAAGGCTTTTAACGTAGAACCCATCTGACGATTTTCGCTATCAAACAACTTCCTCTGTTTTTTCTGTTAACATTGTCAACATTCTTAAATAATATACGATACCGGCTCGATATGTATTCGGTATGAAAATTTCTAAGAAATTACTAAAAATAAAGTTTATATTGTATTCCGTATGATATTTCTAAGAAGTTGCTAAAAATAAAATGCATTGACGCAGACTCCATTTACAATAAATAATTGAACTTCATAATTGTTCGGTAGGTAGACTTAAAACATGGAATCAATGCTTCCACCAGTTAAATTAATTACTAGTTATAGAAAAACACAAATTCCATAACAAAAAAGACTCATTCTCCAACCCAGTAACGGATCTTGGTATTTTAAAGTGTCGGTTCGATATTGGCATAATTTTAAAAGAAATGTTCAAAACACTTAAATTTTTTATAAAAATTTAAATGCTGCGGTCACATTAATTTTTCCGTTATACATATATAATTTTTTTTCAGAAAAAAGTGCCTCTTCGACTGAACATGCACGAACATGAAAGGATCCGCTACTGCAGTCCAACCTCCAAGGTTAAAATCTTATACTCGTTCCCTCATTTATTATAGAAATAAACAATACTATCTCAAATTTCAATACAAAAATATTCCAAAAAAAAATTCCCACCTCCACCCAAATATTGAAAATTCACTCATTTAAATAGATTTAATGTTCTTGATCTCTCTCAATTTTGTTTTAAGATCGCCATGGAGCACAAATGTTAAAAAGTAAAAACTCCACGAAATACAAAATTGGACCATATATACTTTCGAGAATATATTTGGAATCCCCTAAAATTGATGTAGTTGAACTACTAATATATGGTATCAAAAAAATATAATAAAGGGAAGCTAAAGATAGCCATTTGTCATCATCAAAACAACTATAAAAAAGATGAAATCCTCCTCATAACTATCCTCACACGCCCTGTGCTGAAGTACACGAAGAAGATGAATGGTGGGATGTGTCTAGATTAACTGATCAACGACTACAGCTTATCTTTTAACTACTTCAATATATAGTTACTCTTTAAAAGAATTAAACACACATTACGTAAAGAGACGAGGCCCCAGTAAATAAACAGATGAAATGAAAGAATTACCTATGTTAGAAATGGAGAGGAGGCAGATTTCGGACAGGCACCAGTTGTTTGGGTAAGTTGCTATCTTTGGTGAGATATCATTAAATTAACAGCAAGTGTATGTGATGTGGGCAATAATTCAGTCTAATTTGGACAAGTTATTAAAATGTATGAAAAGTTTGACAAGTTTCTTGATATTTTATGGGAGATATAAAGATGTCATGATTTGTTTGGTGAGGATCATTACATTTAACAGAAAGTGTGATATGGCGATATTTTCGAAATCAATTTCGACTCATCTGTTATACATACACCAAAGCAGTGAATTTACTTTGTTGCCCCACCATATTTGGAAGAATAGTAATGAGGAAATTAATGTGGGGACAAAATAGTAATTTCATATCAAAATGAAACAATATTATGATGTGTGTAGATCCCAATTTGGAGGACTAAATAATGAGTAAAATAAAACTTTGACAAATGTGAAAAGTTGAGTAGAACAGGAATAAACGTGCAACTTTTATATTATTTATGGAGAATAGGAATAAATGTGTAACTTTTATCACTTTTGAAAATTATAAGGATGAATTTAATACTCAATAAGAATATAAAAGAAAGGTATGGCTAAATTTTTTATTGACATTGTAGAAAGGCAAATATTTAGAATCACATTTTAAAATTAGAATACTAATTGGAAAGAAAAGAATTTTGGCTAAATACTATAGGTTTGATCCTCATTTTAATCTACATCACTATTCAAATTTTCTTAGTTAAACTATCATTCTCCTTTTTTTTTTTTTGTAAATTAGCGATGAGGTGAGATTCATCAAACCTAGGACTTTCTGTTCATTAGCGAGAGCCTTTTCCACTAGGCTATTCGATTACTCAAACTATCATTCTCCTTTGAAAAGTCTAATTTGTCCATTCTTTCTTCTTCACCAACCATCCCTTTCTTCTACACCAACTTTGAACCACCACTACCACCAACCCTCTCCATCAACCTCCACTAATCCCATTTGAAGTTACAAAATCACCAACATCACATACCCCAACCAAGTCATCTTCTTCTTCACTTTCTTCTTCAAATCACAACAACCACTACCAACAAGGAGGGGTGGGGGTCAAAATCGGGCAATGACGAGGGTGGGGGCTCGAAATCGAGCAGGGAAAGGGGCAAGGAGGGTCGAAACTGGCAGGGAGGGGTGGGGGCTCGAAAATCGAGCAGGTAAAGGGGAGGGGATCCGAAATCGGGCTAGGAATGGGGGGGCTCGAAATCTAGCAGGAAAAGGGGTGGGGGCTCAAAATTGTGCAGGGAAGGGGGGGGGCAATATCGGGAAGGGAGGAGGGTGGGGTAAAAGTCGAGCAGGGATGGGGTGGGTGGTCCGAAATCGGGAAGGGAGGGGTGGGTAGTGGTGGTGGTGGTTTTGTGTGTTTGAAAAAGAAAGGTGGTGATTGTAAAGAAGAAATGTGGTGATTTTGTGAATTGAAGGTGGGTGGTGGTTGGTGAAGAAGAAATGTGATGGTTTTGTAGACGGAAGGTTAATGGTGGTGGTGACGGTGGTGAAGAGGGCGACGGTCATTGTGGTGGTTGAAGATTGGTAAAGAAGAAAAGGATGGTTGGCGAAGAAGAAAGAAGGGGTAAATTTGATATCTCATAGAGATGGTAATAATTTAGGTAACAAAACTTCTGTGATGGTGAAAATTAAAACTCATTTCAAACATCTAATATTTAGCCTAATATCTCTTGAAAAGGAATCCAGTAGAATAATGTCCTAGCTCAATTGGCAGTTGGGAACCCACCATGTGAAATGTAAGATATGGGCCAAAGGATTAATTGGTACCAACATTTATGATGAAAACTCAAAAGTGGTTCCCAAATTTTCTTTTATTGTCCAAGAATATGGTTATGCACGCAACTGGGTATATTATGGTTTATGTCATTTTCATTGGTCAAGCTTACGTTCGTTATTGGAATCGAACGTAAATATTGTGTTCGGTAAATTGGTGTAGTGAAATAAAGTCGTGAAAATATATGTACACCTGTATATTAATGATTTCAAATAATATTCATCGTTAAAAACAAAAATATCTCCTATTCTTGTTGATTCTATTTATTATAAGGTTTCTGTAAGGGTACAATCTCGATTTATAACCGATCTAACTATTAGGAGAGATTAAATTTTCTTAAAAAATTGACCATATTCAACATTATCCGCATGCGTTATTAAGGATATAAACAACTGAATGAATACTTATCAGCTCATTGAAAAAGACCAGAACAATGCTAATATTATAGTATCCACTAATGTCCTAACTTATCAAAAAATTTATTTAATTCTAATCATTAAATAAATGAATCTTTAATGAATAACTAATGAATTTCCGTTCTTTCAGTTATGAAAATATAAAATAATAATCAATAATCATTAATTCTTTTCCCCTTTCCTAATCTCCATCATTTGCAGGAATTGTATCCAAATGGAAAACCAGTCACAGTTCCCGACGCCAACGAATTCTTCGAATCATCCAATGGTATTCCTACATCTGTCCTCGATTTCGAGTAATTAATACCATAACAACTATTATTAGTGTCATTTCCACCCATTATCAATCTCACAGCAAGATTAATAATCCCATTCTTTTCACCATTCAAATCCCTCAACCTATAGCTCAAAAAATGCAAGTGCCCATGATGGGCATATCCGCCTCGGAAATCAGACGTCGGCACATTCGCAACCCCGACGACCTTGTCTCCGCCACTAGTGTTGCAATGCACTTCAACTGTTATGTAACGTGCATGGTTTGGTAGATTCATGGTAAGTTTCTGATTCCATGCTGGATTGCTTCCTCCGTCCTTGTCCTCTTTAGTCCTCTGGCTACTCGAGTTGTCGGTTTTGACGACCGCGAAGGCGTTCCTCCTCACCCGTCGCGTTTTACTCAGGAATAGTTCCTCCCCGGAAATTACTGTTATTTCTATCGCCTGTGATGCTGCTTCCATGTCGTTCGATGAGTTAACGTTAAAATAGTCTGATGACGGTTTTTTAAGATGTGGTGAAAAGTAAAAAGTATGTTCGACAATCAGGTATTGTGAAACGGATGTTATATTTATAGGGTGTATTGTGGAAGGGGAAAGGAAGGGGTAAAGAAACAGGGGAGTTGTTTCATTAATTGGAAATATATATTTTAGCAATTATAAAGCTGCGCGTTTTATTAATTGGAAATAATTTAGAAGACGATTTGTTAGTGGTCCCTTTCTTTGTTGTTTCCTTTTTACTCAATTCGTTGTTGTTTCCAAATTTCAATTGATTAGTATGAGGTTTGGTGTGCGTTATCGTTTGTATTATTATTAGCATACCATGATAACGTGTATTTAATTTTACACTTTACACGTATTTGAATGGTTTATTATTCAACCGAAGCCTATCCAAATCGTCCAAATATTGTCTAGGACTAGAGTCGTCGGGCCGAAAATATGTTCCTCGGATTGGAAGACAGTCCGAGCCTGCTAAGGATCTAACCGGACTGCACCCTTCTCGAGTTCGATCATTAAATTTAATTCAAACATTTAAGAAAAGTACATACCAAGACTCTAGTGGAACATAAAAAGTCGTGAAAGAACTTATACGTCGTGAGTAGAGTTGTGTGTGAGTCAAGCTAAACAAAGTGGCTTGGCTTAACTTGGCTCCGGTTGGCTCGGGGAGCGGAGGCTCGAAACCAAGCTCATAATAAAAGGAGTCGAGCCGCAAGCTGGGGTCTCAGCTCGGCGTGTTGGCTCGACAAGTGGGCTCGATACTACATATGTTAATATTATTTTTAATAAAATTAGTTATATCATACTTTGTTGGGCACTTCAATTACTATGACAATGTTAATTTATATTCAATTTAATATTTTTATTTACTTTGTTACATGTTAATTAGTTTTATTACTTGTTACATTTTAATTACTTGTTTAAGTAAAATAAATTTTTGTTAATCCAATTGAACTTGAAATTTGGAAATTAGCTAAATGAATGAGTTAGCTCGTAGCTCGGACATGAGCTTTCACCGAGTCCAGCCAAGCTAAAAATCCTTTTGGCTCGGCTTATATACAACAAATTGTGGATGGTACTCCACTGATTAGAGAACGGTGAATCAGATGTATGGTGACAGTAGGTTGGAGGAGAAGTGGGAGTAAGAACTTGAGAACCGTGTCAGACTTCGAGTTGAACCGAATCTTCAATTCGAATTCGATTCAATCTAAAGATGAGGTTCGAGCTTAGTTCCCACTATATCGAAACCAACCTCAAATCGAGCTTTTCAAACCGAACTTCTCGAACATAATCGAACCGACAAAATTTTTTAGTTGAAGTGCCATTTCTATTTTGCCTCATGTTAGATGAGTATTGTCAAAAGAACATGAAAATATTATCAAGAAACAAATTGAAAACCAGTCGATAATTGGAGAGCAACAACAAATTTATGTAATCTAACAAATTATGAAATTCATTAGCCAATTTATCTTTGATTGACAAGTATACCCTCATCCCCTGCGCTCCTTCACTTTAAGCAATGAACTAAAAGAAGGGGTACAAGAAGTCCCATTCACAAACGAATTTGCCACCAAATTGTACATGGCTTCAGTCAAATGAACACCATCCCAATTAATATAGCTCGAAGGATGACGACAAGAGGTAGAAACATTCGATCCACACGTCCCAAACACGTCGAAATTGTACTTGCCACGCCCCGAACCACAACAGGCTTTAAAGGGCTCCTTGATGCCATATTTAGCTGTGTTTTTCATGATGGACTGGTATGTTCTGTAGTAGTCTGCATACAGAATCATCGCGTCCGGGAACTGTTTTCGAAGAGTGGCGAGTTTGGCTTGGAGGGCATTGTTGTGTTCCATGGTTTGCTTGTTCACAGTTGCCACACATCCCATGTCATCTCTGTCCCTCTCTGGAGCTAAGTACATTGCGAGAGTTAGGCAGCCTGATGGTGGTAGACCTTCCACTATAATGTATTTTGCACCCTTTTCCAATATTGCCTGTTTCACGGTTATGAATGTGTCGGTGATCGGGAACCAGAATGAATACGACTCATTAATGATACCGTTCAACAAGCATGACCGAATATTACGTTATTTCTTGATAACATAAACTACCTAATAAATTACACCTTTTAAACAACTTAGACGGCATCACAGGCTTGGACGACACGTCCCGGGAGTGTCATCCAAGTGCCACTGGGATGACTCCTTTTCTGAAGTGTCGTCCAAGTGGGTGTCGTCCAAGTAACATTTTATAGAAGTAAAAATGTATTTTTCTAACATAAAGTTGATTTTACTTCAATTATCTAATGATAAATTAATTTAACTTTAACATAATAGACCAATACAGGCCAGACCAAGAATTCCATAACAATTGTTAAAATGTTCAAAATGTATATACTAGTAATATTTTAGACTTCTTTTAACATATCAAATTCTACTAATAATAAGTTATTAGAGATTTTGAATTTTTTTATTTATAATTAAGGTTTTTATTTTTAATCTTCGCACTGGATCCCAAACTATCTCTGGACCGACTATCGAGCCCTACTATTACGTGAGAAATAGTGCTTCAGTTCCAAAAAATATTTCAAGAACAATTAATCTGATATCCTAGAGGAAATTAAAAAGTCTATGTAATGGAAATGAGATAATTGATAAAAATAAATGGGTGATTGTTACACTTTAATTCCGGCAAGTGGCAACAATGAGTAAATGGTCTCTGTAAATGTCTATCGTAAGCAAAAATGGTCACTAAATTAACACTTTCGTTAAATATTGATGGGAAAAGAAGATCTAAGCCTCTTTTGGAGATCATTTGGGCTCATTTTGAAAAACTTAAAAATTAAATAATTTTCCAATTTGTATCAAAATTGTAAAAATGATATAAAATTAAGTATAATCGTTAATATTTAACGATGTTGTTAATTTTAAAGACCATTTGCGCACATGATAGAAATTTAGAAGGATCAGTTGCGCATCATTACCACTCACGAGGACCAATGTGCCACGATCACCCACTTACTATGACTATTTCGACAATTACATATGAACGTTACTATAAATTTGTTACCTGTAAAAATCCATTGACGCTTTTAATAGCAAGCCGTTGAATTTTTGTCCCAGAAACAGATGTCCCAAGACTATATGCATAATCATTAGCCCCAATTTCCCCTGCCCAAATCAAAGCATCCTTAAACACATCCTCACAATGTTTTCTACTCCTCTTCAAATCTCTACACCCTCTACTCTCCAACAACTCATTAAACCACCTAAGCTCAGTCCCTAGTGATTGAGGGGTGAGGTTCAATGTCATGTTATTTTTCACGAAGAAACTATGCTTGATCGACGTCGCCCCTGCCACCGCGAAGTTCGTACCATGTGGCACATTGGACTTTTGGGCACGGTAAGGTGGCAAGAATGGTAGATTGAGCGATTGCGCGACGAAATCGATCACGAGTCTCCCGTCCGAGTAGCGGTTGGTAGGGTGGTGGAAGAATGTGCGTCCGTAAGGGGGGTTGGAGACGTAGGTGAACGCGTTCGGGCCGCTCGAGGATGCGGTGTTGCCGGTGTCCGTGAAGGAATCGCCGAAGGCGTAGATTGTTTTGAATGCATGATCATTTTGTAATGAGGCCGAGAGAGAAGTGGTGATCATAAGGAGTGTGATGGCTATAGTGAAAATATTGTTGTTGATAGTAGTAGTCATTTCTTGGATTTTTTTTTATGACTTATGCACTTTGGTTAGTGTGATCTTTAGGTGGGATTTATATAGAATTTTCAAATATGGTTCGTTAGTTTATCATACACATGTACTTTTATAGTTAATTCACGAAAAATGTTTATCATTTTAAATTCATAAAAAGTTTATCAAATGAAATCACACACGTAAATTTTATATTAACAAGTCACCTTTACATCTTGTTTTGATTTCATCCATGTGTTATTTAAGAAGGTATTGGCATTTACTGAATTTAGCATTCGATTGGCAAAAGTAGTTGGGTTGCATAAATGAAGTGTACACAACCATTAAACTACCGACCCAACCTCACAATAAATGCGACTCATGCACAAAAGATAAATGGGGTAGTCTTAATATTTTACCAATTTATCGATAATTGTGTTTTAAACTAATCATGGAATGAGCCGATGATAATAATCCGAAGTAATTGCTAAAATGATCTCACTAAACAGATTATTATTATACTTTAGTTTATATAAATAACACTGATATACAAATAGTTCTTGTAGTGTGTAGCTGGTATGAAAATTATCCCTAAACTTATATTTTCGTGAATGGTTATTTTTTTTAATAATTTTAATAACTATTTGATACAAACAATAATATTTTAGATTTTATGTCATTTTCTTTAACTACCTCTTTTTCCTAACTGAAATTATCTCAAATACAATATTTAAAAATTGGGTTGCATTTATGTTATTGCACCAAATATTATTGAAATTTGTAATTTTAACCTAAAAAGTTAAATTTTCTTTCTCTGTTATCAACTAACTAAACCGTTAGTTTATGCACCATTTATACACTAACTATACAAAGATCATTTACGCATCAGTGCCACTTAAAGATACTAAAATACAATAATGATCCAGTTATTAGGATCATTTTGAAAATTACCTCATAATAATACATCTAATTTATAACTAACGAATAAATTTATAACTAACGAATATAGATATTGGAAAATATTAATTAAATACTGGTAGTAGGAACTATAGGCATACACAACTTTGGATATAATAGTGCAGTAATTGTTAATTGGGGCGCTTACTTCGAAAATTTGAATTAGTTAAATCCAAAATATAATCATTTAGCAAGTTGGGTTTGTTGAACCTGCTTTTATATATATACGAGGTGTACTTTGAAACTAGTTGAAAATAAAAGATGACCTTTTTAATAACTTGCGTTTTATTAATATCGGTCCCAAAATACTAATTTGCATTCAAATTAAAAGATATACCCCGTATATCAATGATCGCTTTTAATACCAACAGTTAAATATTTGAAGACCACTAAATTAAAGAATAATGCACCTCAATTATAAATAATGAATCCATTAACTTTCTTAAAACATCTCACGTGTATTTAGTTGGAATTAATAGGAAATAGCCCGGGGCATAGTTCAACTGATAAAGAATCGGAGTGTAAAGTGCAAAACAGTCTCGCCTCTTCATGCAACCAAAGTTCGATTTCCACTGGAAGTTAATCTTGTATTTCGAATGGTTAACGGGCAAACTTTAGTCCCTTGATCACGCCAACCTCTGACATCATCATACTCAGGGCAGGGAGCTGGGCCCTTAGTTTGAGGATTTCAAACCTTTGGAATTAATACAAAATAATAATTGTTGAAATGATCTCAGATAATTATATGTGTAAGTTGTACTTGAGTTCCTGTAAATGTTTCGTCTGCGCAAATGGTCTCTATATTGGTCGAAAATGTACAATTTAGTCCCTATTTTGAGGAAGACGTTAAATTTTGACGTAAATAGAGATTAAAGTGCATGTTTTCCGCCAATATGAGGGACTAAAGTGCATATTTTCAAGAAATATTTAAGTTTTGGAAATTCTATTTTGGCTCTATTTTTATCAAAATATAACTTCTCCGTCAGAGAAGAGACTATAAACTGCACATTTTACGCCACTATCAGGAACCATCTAGGCAGATCATATATTTTATTAGGACTAAAGTGCAACTTACATATTATCAGGGACCATTTTGCCAATTTTCCCGAATTAATACATTGATCATTAAGTGATCAATATTTAAAATTTCTGGACCCAGATCTAAATAATAAATTACAAATACCAATCCAATACAATAATTAGGTTAAAGGAGTGGAGTAATAATGAGGGGAAGATGGTAGATATTAGTTGTAAGTTGTAACTGTGTATTAAGGTGATTTGGAGAAATTAATTCCTCCGTTCAATAATAATTATCATTAAATAGAGCTTATTTATAATAAAAAATTAATAAAATATTGAATTGGAATTTCAAAGTGATAAACAAATAATCTTTTATAACAAAATTAGAAGAACTATTATACAAAATAAATTTTTACTACATAATTATTTAATGATAATTATTACTCCCAATTAAGACCATCATCTTTATGCTTTTTGAGAAATATGAGGACGGTACCAACCGTATGCTTCCAAATTAATACTATCATACACTTTATGCTTTTTAAGCGATAATACTATTATTGTAGGATCCTATCACACTCTATTTCGAAGCTTTGTGCTTATTGAAACATAATTTTTTAAGAAATGATAAAAAGTTGCAAGGATTATATTAAAAAATAATAATAAATTGTTTTTTCAAATTTTTAGGGGAGGTAACAACTGCTCCCCCATGAGCTTCGTTATTCCTTCATTGGGTGGATTATTGGTGAGGTTGTGATGGTGATGATTGATGGTGATTGCGGTATCGAGATGAAAAATATGAAAAATAATGAGCATAGATTCTTAAATGCTAACATGATTCAAGTTATTTTGATGCTAACTCTATTTTAGGTCGTTGGATCTTGTGATTTTCACAACTTTTTAATCTTGTGATTGAAATTAAATAGGGACAGGATTGGCATTGACTAAAATAACTTTTTCTAAAAACAATAAACTCACGCGCGCGAGTACCACACGCATGCCATTTATACTGGCAGTTTTTTGAGCATTTAATTAGGAACAATGGTAGAATGCATTTTTATCATTTTCCGGAATAATAGAATATGTCATCCTGATATGTGTTACGAAGGACATTAATTTACTGCACAATACGTCATACGAAAGAAGAAATATGGCATGTTATCAATGTTTGCCTTTTTTTCTCCTTGTTTTTGCATTTAACCTCTCCCATAAATTTCCTCTATCAATTAGTTTCCACAATGATAGCACATATTTGATTGAACTATTTTCCCCTTTATCTTAATTTTGCCATAATTATATGAGCAAATTTATTATGTTATTTTTGTCATTAATCTTATTTTCTTTTTTTATCTTAATTTGTCACCATTATAGCAAATTTTTTATTCCAATCAACAATGTCTTGTTCGTAAAGAACTTGGAATTTTGTTTTACCAGTAAAATTTCATGACAATTATGTGTTGTTCCACTCCCTAATGCCATGTCTCTTTTTTTAGTTTTTTTTTGGAACAATAGAAGATGTCATCTCGATATGTTATGAGATCATTACTGCACAGTAATGGCACTTAAAAGAAGAAACATGGCATGTTATGATGTTATTAGTGTTTACATTTTTTTTTGCGCGTTTCAACCTCTCCCATGATTTCCCCAGTCAATTAGCGTTCATCACTATAGCACAAATTTGATCCAACTTCCTTTTATCTTAATTTTGCCATCATCATAGCAACAAATTTACTATATTAATTTTGCTTTTCCTTTTCATTTTCTCTTAATTTTATAGTAAATTTCCTTTTCCTTTTAACTTAATTTTACTTTTCCTTTACCTTTTATGCAACAAATTTCCTTTTCGTTTTCTCTATTATCTTAATTTTGCCACAGTTATGGCAACAAATTTATTATCTTAATTTTGCCGTTAGTCTTATTTTTTCTTTTATCTTAATTTTCAACCATTATAGCAACAAATTTATTCCACTCAACAATGTCTTGTTCATGAAGAACCTGGAATTTAATTCTACTTTGTTGCACTCCACAAAGCCTTGTCCTTTGTTTTAAATCTTTTTCGAAATAGTAGAAGATGGAGAAATTTGACTAAATAACCATAGTCAATGAAATAAACAACAAAATAACCACTTATTTTTTTTCTTTGCCTAAATAACCAAACTCCATAGGACATGACTAATTTAATCTTTGTCTTCCATCAAAACATGAAAAGGCATATTATTAATTTTTATTTCCAAGTTTCACTTTCTTCTCCATCTCTCTCTAACATAAATTTTTGAACTTCTCTCTAAAATCAGACCATCATATCTTCTCCGTAGCATAAAAATTGAAGCTTTTTGGATATAAAGTAAGTACTTTTCGTTTTTTCAGTATTGTTATATTTTTTAGTTAATCTTTTTTTCTCGGTATTTTTCGTTTTTTTCTGTATTGTTACGTTTTTTTAGTTAATTTTTTGTTTTTGTATGTATTGTTAAGTATTTAATAATCACACTTCAGGTTTGAAATTTGTTTATTTGTTTATTGTGTATTATTCGTTCCTATATTATTGTGTTAACCACAAGTATTAACTAAAAACGATGTTTTGAAATTTATTTGTTTGTATTATTCGTTCTTGTATTATTGCATTTAGTGCACAGTGCAAGCCTTTGGGCTTTGACACAGGAGCCTGCAATGACCACAAGGGTAGATTCCATCACACTTCCACAAGGTTCATCAATGTTCTTGGTTTGGGTTTAAAATTGTGTTGTTATATATCATTGTTGGTTGTTTATGTTGGCTTTTCACTACTTTACACTCATAGTTACTTGAAGACATCCGTAGACATTAATAAACACCAGAAAACACATTCCATACATATAGACACGTCTAAACACCGATATACAACAATTATATCTAATTATTGTGTGTGTATATACTGGATAGGTATGGTTGCGTTGAAGTTGAATAATAAAGCGAAAGTCGGTTGTCTCAGTGAGGTTCGTAGCTACCTTACTCTTGAGAATCATAGACAAATGTTGGAAGAGTACAACTTAGTGGATTTGTTGTATAAATTGGAGATCTTCCATATACAAATACCAACATTACATTGGTTGGTCACAAGGGGTGATGTGTCATCAATAGATGGTGGCCCTATTAAAAGGACTCTCAAATTTTAAATAAGTGGAACATTGCATACTTTTGGCCACGTTGAATTCTCATTGTTGACAGACCTTTCTTTTGATAGTTATCCTCTTGATGATGAGGAGATTGATGAAGATGGAGACCTTGTTGGATTCTTTGAAGAAGACAAATTGGAATTTGAAACTCTGAAAATGGTGATGAGGGAGGAAGCTGATAATGATCCCGATAGTGTAACATTGAGAAAACTTTGTGTATTGTACATCTTGCATAACATGTGTTCGTGTTGGAGGCAACCACTGGTGTTCACAAGCGAGCAATTCTGATGATTGAAGAGGATAGTTTTCCACTATTTACTTCTTTTATGACGAATTACGTTCGAATTTGTGGAAGAATGTTCGAATTATAATTAATTTCATCTTCTTTGGTGTTTATTCAGTTTGGTGTTCGAATATAATGAAGTCTATATATTTTCAGAATACTCGAAGTATTTCGGTGTAGATCGGTGTATTTGGTGTAAATTGTTGTATTATTTCAGTTATTTCGTAACTGGCTAAGGAAAGCACAATCAAACGCTTGAAGTAAAAAAATCAAACAAATGAACACTTCTAAACACTAAAAAGTACTTGAAAGCACTAAAAAACACCACAATATATTGGAAACAATCAGATTCATATTAAATTATAAAACACTAAAAAACACCACAAAACACTTGCTGGTATTGGCGATGGAGGTGGCGCCTAGAGGAGGAGATCGTGGCTGGAGAAGGTGGATGAAGTGGTGGATATGATTTTTGGAGAGGAAGAGACTTGGTGTGAAAGGGAGATGAGGCTTATTTTAGTTGGATAGGGTTTTTAAAATTAGGAAAAGAAAAATATTGGATAAATTAAAGAAGGATATTTTAGTAATTTTAGGAGAGGAGTGGTTATTTAGGCAAAGAAAAATAGGAAGTGGTTATTTTGTTTAATACTTAGTTGACCAAAGTTATTTAGCCAAATTTCTCGTAGAAGATGTCATCCTACATTAATTTACCTCACAATAATGACACTCGAAAGTGGAAATGGCATGCTGTTAGTGTTTACGTATTTTTCACTCTTTATTTGGTAGTATGTTCTTTGTCTTGGTTTTTCTCAATTGAAAACACGTTTTTCACAGGGTTTTTTCCGGTTAATTGCGTAATTGAAGAACCCAATTAAATATCTTTTCCGACTTATTAGGATTTTTGGGTGATTTTCGCCGTAATTGATGGAGTTTCCTTGCCGCCTTATTGTGTAATTGAAGAGGGTAGAAGGAATATGATGGAGCAAGTCGTATTGTATGAAAAAAAGGGGAAGGAAATTGAGAAACTTTATATTATACTAACAGTATGTAAAATAACTATATTAGATAATGTTATCACAGAGATAACTATCTGGTGTTATCACCTAAAACAGTATTTTAGTATTTTTGCATGAAGGGTAGTTCGGCTAAAGATATTACTGTAAAAGAGTGGTTAACCTTGATTAACCTTTTGGTACTTTTCCAATTTTCATTTAACCGAATTACACACCCTTCCTGAATTCAGGAGTTGACACTCCTTAACAAATCGGGCTAGAATGGCCCACTTATAGTATGATGGGCATCCATTTAACCCGAAGAGCTTTTTTAGGGGCCAAGTGGACTTTAACATGGGTCATATATAGAGGGGCCTAAGGGGCCCAAAAATATTATTTTGGTTTGAGTGGTACTAACATATATTAGATGTTGTTTAATGCTAATTATATTACAAAATACAATAAATATGCATGAATATATTTCTCTTTAAATAATACTTAAAGTATGAAAATTCATTTGAAGAAATATAATTAAAAGAATGAAGTCTTTTTTTATTTTATAATGTGTTCATAAAGTATATATAGTTTAGTTCTATATGAATGATAAGAAATACTTAGAATTATATAATTAAATATAAAGCATAAATTGCATTAGTATATTATTATTGGTATAATAAAGGTTATTTAATGCTACAAGTATATTTAATGAATTTGTGTAAATAAACCGATAATATTTTACTTATATGTTAAATAAAAAATTATTTCTGTTATAGTAATATATTAAATTGAACCACATCAATGATTTCATTAAATAGTTTATAATGACAAATATACTTAAACTATTCAAACAATAATATATTAATACATCTTGTATTGTTAATAACATCTAACACTAAACAATTTATATAAAAATATTAAAATACAATGTCACACTACTTAATATGTAATGTAATACTAAACAAATTTTACTATTTAAAAAATAATATTTGATGCATTTTATGATTTTTATTAGATAGTAGATAATCTTATTAATTATAACATAAAACATAACAAGCAATCAAGCTGACACAATAAATAGTACATAAATTTTTACCTTAGCAACCAAGGTTTAATTCCCACAACTATCGCAAAAGTTATGTACTTTTAATCTACCAATATGCATAATTAGACATAAAATTAAAAACTCAAGGGACTTATAGAGGACCTAGAACCGGGCAGGCCGGGATGGGGCCGGGGAGGCCGTAATTGGCCCACTAGTAACATGATTGGGGCTTTTGGGGGGCGGCGGGCAGGCCGGGCTCACTAACCAAACGTAGGGGCAGCCCATCAAGACCGGGCCCAGTTGACACGTCTAGTCATATAGTAGTATATATATCTTCTAATAATTAAATTAAAGTAGTTCATATGAAACTTAATCTTTTTCTTTTTTTTTTTATAATTAAGCTCTTCTTTAAGAATGATATTTTAAATATAGATTATAACACAAAAAGTATATCAAATATAAGTAATAACATAAAGTAATAAATTATGTTACACAAAGTATGACAGCTATATACAATGATACAAAATATTAATTATAAATAATACAAGACAACACATACCATTATCACCCACACCCAATTATCCTAACCGTCAACTCATCATGACCATACTCAACATATAATTATTAATCATAACAGTCAACTCATCATAAGTCATAACAATCAATTCATGATAACAATCAATTCATCATCCCAATCAATTCATCATAACAGTCAATTCATCATCACAATCAATTCATCATAACACTCAATTCTCATTCAAAGATCCATTTCCCATTATATAATTAATAACCGTAACAGAACTTCCAATTACACACATTATACATGCAATTACACATACACATACACATGTACACGAAGGTAGACAGGAGTGAGTAAGAACTCATCTCAAACAAATAGCACATTGCATTCACTCCTGAGCCAGGGATGCGAGCCCGATCAACTAGTAGGACCTATTATATACATACATATTCCGTCAACACTCTATCATGTATCGTCCCAACCTCCCGCTTATTATATATACGTCCTCATTTTATTATATGATTACGCTTTTACCCAATTATGTAAAATTACAATTTCACCCCTGCATGGAAAATTACCATTTTACCATTGAGTGTGAAATGACGATTATACCCTGTAACCCCTCTTAGTGATCATAAGCCAATATTAGGTCCATTAAATAGTTACATATAAGTATATCTCTTTATTCCATTAACTTCTCACTTCGAATAATATAAATTACACTTAATCATTATCTTTCAGAATTAATAGGCCGATTTGTTTTGGAAGAAGGTGTGGCGCCGACTTCTCATAAGGTAAGGTTTGTTTCTTTATTATCATTTATTTTATTTTTTCGTGTCAACCATCATATATATAATAAACAGATTTAACTAGACTAGGGTTTAATTAAGTAAATCAATGGCCCATTAACAACTATTATCAAACCTTTAACAATTTTAACATAAAATTGATGAGCCTTTAACAAGTCTAATATTAATTTAATGAGTTTTTGACAAGTCATTGACCTTTTAACTCTAATTATTATATTTTATTATTAATTTTATTATTAATATTAGGTCGTGTTATTACATGTCTTCATTGATTTTTTTTCCGCTTGCTTTAGTGGTTCTACCCAAGCCTTCGCAGCCGCAATCTTTTTGTTTGCAATAATTGCTGGTGTTTTCAGGTGATCCTTTCAAGTTCTCGTATTTAAAGACTGAAATAGTTATTGTGGAGCTATGTAGGGAAGCTGATGCTCTATCTTGCATTGTATACCGAGTTAATATTTTCCAACTCTAATGACTTAATACTCTTGAGCTCCTCTAATGCAGCTTGAAACTTCTGCTCAATTAAGTCTATCTAAAACTCTATATTTTCAGCTTCCGATTTGTAAGGTGCAGGCTTTTCCATGGTAACGATCCTTTCGTTGTTGAATGCCTGCCTAAGACTTGTACTTCTCAAGTGTAGTGGATAAATTTGATATGATTAGAGCTTTATTTGTCTCTTGATACAGAAGCAGCCTCAATTTTGACGTATCCCCTCAGAATTTAGATTTTGCATGGGTAACTCTGTTATATACAAAATAACCAATTAGAGTTTGGGGCATATGGAGATTGCGTGGAAACATTTGTCACTCATGTCTTCCAACCTTCAAAGGAACCTGTTAAGGAGTATGTGTGTTACAAAACATCCAAAAAAAAATTTCATTTTTGACATTGTGGAAACGAAATGTTAATATAAATACGAAATCAATTTTTTCGTATAAATAAGTTTAGGTTTTAAGTTTCTCAAAGAGAAAATATAACTTATATTTCTTTAATATAATTAATTAATAATTTTTTTTAATATACATATATAACATATAACTCACACTTTCAACGCGTTAGATAATTACAATTGTCTGTTCATTCTTGAGGTGTAACTTTTAAATATTTTACAAATTATATTAATTGATGTAAATATTTTATATAAAGTTCTTATTTATCTATATCTGCAATATTTATGTTTATTGCAAAATTTTTAACATATGTAATTTATCTTGATTTTTAACTTTTTTCAAGGTTTTTTAAATGTTTCTATAATGTTTCCTAAACGTTTTTTAATTTTATAATTGTGAAACAATGTTCGAAAAAGAAATTTTGAACCATGCTTATAACATAAGAAGTAGATGAAAGATGCTTTGAAACAAAAATGCCTTAAAGTGGAGTATAACACAATAAGTAGATGAAAGATTATCTGAAATAAAAATGTCCACACAAAGCAGATGAAAGATGCTATAAAACAAAAAATTCTCAAACAGGAGTATAACACCATAAGCAGCTGTAAGATATCTCAAACAAAATGTCTCAAACGGGGAGTATAACACAAGAAGCATATGAAAGATGTTGTGAAAAAAAAAAGAATATTAAACATGATTATAACACGATAAGCAGTTAATAGATGATCTCAAACAAAAATATCTTAACCAAGGAGTATTGTAACACAATAAGCAGATGAAATATTATCTGAAACAAAAATGTCTAATCAAATATATCGAGTTAAAATTTTTAAAAAAAATCATAAAAATTAATAAGCAGATGAAAGATGATTTGAAACAAATATGTCTGCTTCTCTATTTCTTCCAGTGAGGTACATCAAAGAGGCTTATATAATACTCCCTTTGATTCGCCTTGCCTTGGATGAATCAACAATTTCTGTTTTAATATCTTTATTATCCTTTAGGTCCACTAATTACAAATATCAATCGTCTAAGCATAGTCTAGCATTTGCGATTATATTCTGATATAATTAATTTTTTGTAACATATGTATGAGAAAATATTAAAAAAAAAATTGTATACAATTGAAACTAAATTTAAAGAAACATAAGTGCGGCAATACTGTATACAAAATTATACACAATTAGATAAAATAACATGATACATAATTCAAAGAAAAAAATGAAGGTCGTTTTTAGTATAAACAAATGCCAAATAGTGATTGGTTTAAAAGAACATGGGGCTTCATGTGTATAATTTCCAATTTTTTCCTTCCCCAATTAAATATAGAGCAGATAACACACTATGAATTATAGATAAAGTTAATGAATTAAATTCAATATATTACAGTCTTTTAAAATCAACATATTGTAATCTTATTAAATTCTTCTATTTCTATAACACAACTATATATACTATAATTGAAAAGGGATGATTTCCTTAGAGGACATGTTAAGAAACTAATAAGGAAATATAATTGATAATTAGATGCATTTGAAATTTGATATGGTAAAACTTCTTAAATATGTTGTCTTATATGCTTATGGCACATTCGAGAAAGACTTTGGCTATTTGAAATTCATAAACGAAGATAACCGTATCCAACTAAATTGAATATATTGTAGTCTTCTTAATTATAATACACCAAAAGATGGTGAACCTTCAATAAGAATGACAAATTAATGACAATAGATCATATAAACAAAGTTCCAAATCTCTTCAAAATTATAATCACAACTATCAAATAACACTATTTATAATTTTAAGGCTAAGGTTGAAGCTTGAGAGTTTAAAAAAAATTAAATATAGTACAAACTACTGAAATCGTTTTATTAAAGAGAATACAAATTTTACTTCAAGCGTGATAACTAGAAAAGCAATAAACTTTAACAAACTGTCACGCTCGTTATTTCAAGATTGATAAGACTATAACTATCAAATTACTAATGATTATAAAATGTAAAAATGTTATTTTCCATCTCCAAATATCAAAGGACATATGCATTGGCGTAATCAGAAATTTTACACAAAATATCAAAAGTCATTTATATCATACAAATGAAGAAACTTAAACAAATTTTAAAAGACAAACAGCTTAGGAATTGATGTACTCATAATTTATAATAATATTCTATTCATACTTCAATCGCTAATTTATAAAAAAATATATTGAACAAACAAATAACAAAATCAAATGTTTTACTATTAAAAATCTATAATACTTATAAAAGAGCCAACACCCTTAGGTGTTTCTTCCACATTTTGTCAAGACTATTTTACCCCTTCACATTCATTTTGTAACGCCCCGCCCCATAACACCGGGTCGGAACGTTATTTGATTTGATGGACTGGCCTCACAAACCACCACGAGTCTTTCCAGCACGTTTTGTCCTCACTCACGTGCTCACTAGGACACTTCCCAGTGGGTCACCCATCCTAGAATTGCCCCAGGTCAAGCACGCTTAACCTTGGAGTTCTTCTGAGTTGGGCTACCGAAAAGAAGATGCATCTTGATGGTATGAGTAGTACCAATCAAATCATATCAAACATATCACATTGCCCACCTTGGGCCGGGTATTACAATCTCCCCCACTTAAACACTCAACGTCCTCGTTGAGCCAGCCCAAACTAATGGACCAGCCCGCATCAGCTGGCCCAAGTCCAGCGCCTATAAAACCCAGCAGCTAGCCAAACCCTTCTCATTCCTCACGTTTTATTTTCTGCCTTGCCGCTTCCAGCAGCTCACCTTCGAGCAGGTATTTCACAGCCTCCCAGCTCGATTTTAGTCCCGATTTTTGTACAAAATCCATCTTTACATATCACTCTCGTTATTCGGGGCAAAAACGAGGTAAGTACTTCCTTCTATGGTCGAAATTTCCGACTGTTTTGGAGGCTGTTCGAGCAGATTTTTCTGTCCGATTTTGGCAGCTTTAAGTCGCGATTTCTCCCTCGTCCGAGCTCGTAATTGTGCCGTTCTTGACTCGATTTGCATCTAGGAAGATCTCTCTTGAAGTCTAGCACGATATCCAGGTAAGAATATCACTCCTCCTTGTCGAATTTTGGCTGTTTTGTACACTGGTCGGACACCTTCGAATGACCTTCATCCACCCTACTTCAGATACGAAATTAGCTCCCTTCCAAACCGATTTTGCCACGATTCTTTGCCCAGATTTCGTCCTTGCAGATCACTCTAGGGTTCAGCGGCAAAAATCAGGTAATTATTCCCTCCTATGCTCGCGTTTTCTGACTGTCTCGAGGCTCGTTCGAACAGTTTTGCTGTCAGTTTTGTAGCAGATTTTTATGTTGTTTTGCCTCATGTTTGCGAACTTAATTATAACTTGGACATAATTTAAGTATAGTAAAACGTCTATAACACTGTATGATGATGCTAGTATGCCTTGAAACACAATTCCAGGTTCAATAGCTTTGAGTTGCATGAGAATTGTATGATGATGCTAATATTTCGGCAGATTTCATAGGTTTTGGGAAGGGACTGACTTAGCTGCTGTTTGATGTCTAATTGATGTTAAGCTGATATATAAATGAGGTTTAATCTGCAGTAGGACGTTTGTTTAGGTTAAGAATCGAATTTAGAACCCAAGGCGTGTGATTTTTAGGTTCGACATTGTGTTCTTAAAGATAGGGTTGATATGTATTGATTATGGGTGATTGTTTGATGATAATTGGAGTATAAACATGTATATAAACTGTCTCATGATGATTACTTATGTTTAGAGGTGGACTAAAAATATAAATATTGGAGGTAAGGAGGTTCGATTGATTTGGGGTTTTAACCGATTGGAGCTTAGGGTTTGTAATTGATTTGGTTCGTTAATTATATGTTAAAAAGGGGTTAGATGTTGTATTAGAACTGTATGTGGGGTTAGAATGGTGTTTAAGTGTGATTGAATTTATAAGATTTGAATTATAACATTTTCGGGTTGAAATAAAAGGTTAGATTATCGTATTGTGGAATTTTGATTAAGTTAAGGACGAATAATGATTAGACGAGATTAAGAACTTGATTTAGACTACTTGATAAGGATTAATGAATTGTACTCGGAATGAATATTGGGTTAGTATGAAAGAATTGATCCTAAAATGTAATTATGGATAAGTTTGAGGGCATTAGTGAAAAGACATAAGTATGATATAAGATATGAACTTTAGGGGTTAAGATGAAATATATAAGGGGTGGAACTAATATTAATTGTTTTAAGTGTTGGATTGTTAAGTAGGTTATATAAATTGGGTTAGAATTAAAATTTATAAAGTTTAGGGGTTAACATGTAAACTTAGGAGAAGTACAGGATGTTGAAGCAAATTAAATGGTTAGTGTGGCAAATTGGGGCCTAAGGTGTAATTTAAATTGAATTTGGGGTCATAGTGTAATTAATGCAAAAGTTGGGGCAAAGGTGCAATTAAGTATAATTGAGGGGTAAAAGTGTAATTTCACATGAAATAAGGGTTGAATCTTAGAATAAGATAAGTGATTGACTTGGCATTGTATGGGAATAAAGTTTGGATGTTTCCGAGAGTTGACCATAGTGGACTTTGATTTGGTTTGACCAAGTGGGACCCAAGGGTAAAACGGTCATTTTCCGCCCAAGGGCAAAATCGTCATTTTTTTCCAAGATTTATCTAAAAGGCCTTGCATATGTATAATTAGTGATGTGACTATTACGAGTGGGACGGGGTGTATTTGGAGTAGTATTTGATCTAGAATATTTATATTATATAGGTCCTATTGTGTGAGCGATTCCAGCTCGAGACTCGGGGATTCTATTTACGTGCTGTGCTTGAGGTGAGTTCTTACTCACGTGTTGTTATTTACTCTTGTATGTGTTGTGTGGTAGTGATTGTATACTTGGATACATTGTGATGAGTATTGTTGAGTATTGAGCATCAGTAGAGATGTTAGGGTGGACCTACGGGTCGTATATGTGTTGTGTGTGTTGTCCAGATCCGGCAACGTAGGATTGACGGGGCGCCATGATTGTGATGGGCCCATATGCGGAGTACAGGGGTTTTTTTTGTGTGATGTGTGATGGATGAGATGTGTGGATGACGAGATGTGTGATGATTATATGGGTTGGTCTCCCTGCAGGTTGAGCTAGGTAGAGTACTGTACAGTGCGAAAGTCCGGATCCAGAGCATATAGTGTTTGCATTTATGTGATTATTGTTGTTGAGACTATTTATTGTTGATGTTGAGTTCTATTATTGTTGTTCGGTTACTTCATTGCTTTCGCATCACGTATGTGGGGTGGTAGCCACGCGTGAGAAGGATTTCACCAGCTGTCGAGCTGACCCCTTCGGGGACCTATCTTTTCAGGCTAGATCGGCGGAGTTAGTATCTGCATCGTTGAGAGACGGACGGCATTAGGAGGTTCCTCAGTCATCATATTTGGAGTCGAGTCTTTTTACATATACTTATTGACTATTTTACCCCTGCGTGGGTTATCAGATGTTGTGCTCTTCTTTACTCCTTATATTATGTGGAGTTTTAGCTTACACCCCGATGGAACTATTTTCATTACTCTCGTTTTACTCAGCATGGATTTTTACACATTTTCACACTCTTTTATTTAAACCACTTTAATGATATAAAATTGTTTTACTTACCGAGTCATCCATCGAGTGGTGACTCTGGTTTCGGATTTGTTATCGAGCCTAACCTCAGGGCGGGCCCACCTGGGGCGGGTACATTATGAAGTAATAAATTGATATTCAAATTAACAAAATTCCTTCGAATGCAGATAACTCAGAGAAGGTACATCACTACCGTTATTAGTGTTATCATTTCCTACATAATAAATGTAATTACATGTATTATTTAGTGTAATTTTAGGATCATGACTTTGATGAGCCAATTCAACTTTCTCTAATAATAATTATATCAAAATAAAAACTAAGCACATATAATCAAATTAAACTAATACAATAGCACCTTCAAATACTATATATCTTTTAATGAGAAGCTGAAGAGATATGTACATCATGAAATAATATATAGATATTAATATTAATTTTTCAATTGTATATATCTTTTAATGGGAAGTTAAAGAGATGGGTACAATATAATTTATAATACTTATAAAAATAAGAATGTAGTCACGTATTTTAAATAGAATATTGATTCTCCATTAGCATGAATGATAGATTATTTATTTTATGAAATAAGCATTAGTTTATAAGTATGCTAACTGTTTCATGATTAAATAATATAAATATGAAATGTTTTTATTTAGTTACCATATAACAATAATTCAAGTAACGTTTTATTTAAGTAAAAATGATACTAGAATGACTTTTCAGCTTAGAGAATAAGTATTTTATTTTGAATAATATTTAATGGTCTTAAAGTAAAAACATAGTGGGGTAACTAAGTTACTCTTTATAAGTAACACCATTACACAAATCATTATAAATATCATGTGTCTTACTCCATCTTAATATACGAATGAGGTGTGTCATATTCTAGAATGTCAATTCGATGAATTTTACTTGGCAAGATGACTTCATATACATATTTGTACATGTAATCAAGTTTATTTAGAATTTGAGAATTGTTATCACGATGATATTGTTTTGTTGTTAATTTATGGTTTTGTGCTTCTCTATAATCGCAGGATAACCTAAGATGATTTCTCCAAAGGCATCCGAGATAAATTCTTATTGTGAAGCCTTACTTGATCTTCTTAACAAGGTATGTCACACTTATTTCAAACTTCTTCTTTTGTAAAAGAAATACTTGTAAAAGTTTTTTATTCAGAGTGCGAAGGGTGCATTTTGTTTCATATATGTTGTGTTCATTTTCTTTCAACAACATTACTAATACCTTTCTTTCTTGTGGCTAGAGTGACTGATCAACTACTGGGTGATGATTATATTCTCATATGAAGACCAGAAGAAGATATGAAGATGAACAAAATGAAATAAATGAAGATGATTTCTTCTTGTCGTGTAAATTTATGTATTTTTCATAGCATTTATCTTTTGTTTTAAATTGAAGATAATGTAATTTTCATAGACAAGGGGACCTTATGATGGGGTATGAATATAAATTATATTATTTGAAAAATTAAGTTGAATTCTTTTTTTGTTGTCTATCTTCATGTGCTAATTATATTATTCTCTCAAGTGACATTAGTTATTTATTTTCAACAACATTACTAATACCTTTCTTTCTTGTGGCTAGAGTGACTGATCAACTACTGGGTGATGATTATATTCTCATATGAAGACCAGAAGAAGATATGAAGATGAACAAAATGAAATAAATGAAGATGATTTCTTCTTGTCGTGTAAATTTATGTATTTTTCATAGCATTTATCTTGAAGATAATGTAATTTTCATAGACAAGGGGACCTTATGATGGGGTATGAATATAAATTATATTATTTGAAAAATTAAGTTGAATTCTTTTTTTGTTGTCTATCTTCATGTGCTAATTATATTATTCTCTCAAGTGACATTAGTTATTTATTTTCATTACTTATAATATATTTAATAATTATTTGAATTTTGTAATATTTTCATATTATCATAAGACATGTTGAATGTAAATATTTTTATCTTAGTCCTACAAAAAAATGAAAGAAACACATGGCATTTTCATATTATCATAAAACATGTTAAATATAAATATTTTTATCTTAGTCCTACAAAAAAAGTGAAAGAAATAAGGCGATTTCTATTCTCTCAAATGTCATTAGTGATTTTGATAACTAATAATATATTTAATCATTTTATGAACTTTTAGTACATGTTGAACATAAATATTATTCTTTTAGTACTTTAGATTAGTTTAAAAATTTCATAAGTTTTGCTTTTTAATAATTTAAATATAATTATTTTTATAACTAATAATATAGGTTCCTTATGATTAGTTTAATGTGGAATAACCTTCGTAAATTAAATTTATGGATTCAATTCATGCTAATAATAAGTCATTAAATTCAATGAAGGTTATGACTTTCACAATTCGAAAGTTACACATTAAAAAACATAATTGATATTTAAAAATAAGTTTATGATTCATTCAATTAACTATCTTTATAAACTAATATATAAGTAGAGATACATAATTAGATAAAACGAATAATATGAACTAATATATTCAACACAAAAAAAAAAACATAATTTATATTTAAAATTAAGTTTAAGAGTCGTTAAATTAATTATTTTAGGAGATAGTATATAAAATAAAATTACATAATTAGAGTAAATTAAATATATGACTTCAAATATTCAAAAGAAAATAAAAACTATAAGTAAAAGATAGTTATGAGTTAATATATGTATGTAAAATATTAAAAATAAGTATACGAGTAGCTCTATTTACAATTTTATGAACTAATATATTTTAATTACAATTATATAGTTAGAGAAATTTTCAGTTGCCCTATTTATAACTTTATGAAACCAATATATTTTAGTAAAATTACATTATTAGAGAAAATTTCAATATATTCTATAATGATAAATGATGATTGTATAAATAAATATATTCATGTTATTTAATTCATGTCAATAATAACTCATTAAATTGTGTGGAGGGTATGACTTTTCACTCTTTTCACAATTAATGGAAGGAAGCCATGGGATTAAGTAAAGGCATTTAGCATCAGGATCGGCTGTAGCAACCCCCCTATTTTCGTTTAAAAATAAGTTAAAGAGTCATTCAATTAACTATTTTAGTAACTAATATATAAGAAGAATAATTAAGTAATTATAGAAAAATGAAATATATGACTTCATATATATAGAAGAAATTTAAAACTATAACTAAAATATATCTGTATATTTTTTATAATGTAATCTATGAATTAATATATCTATGTACAAAATGCAAATAATTAAATAAGTGTAACAATTGCTCTTTTTACATTTTATGAACTAATATACTTTAAGTAAAATCATATAGTTACAAAAAAAAATTAGTTGCTCTATTTAGAATTTTATATGATACTTAACAGTCATGATAGTACAACTTATCTTTCGTGTAAGCTAATAACAAATTATGAAATTACTTCGAACAAAAAAGATTAAAAATCATTCGATAGTAAGGTGAAAATTCAAATACATAAAAAACAGAAACTCCAAAATTTCTTTTGTCTTTGTATAATATTTTGAAAGAATGTCTTATTTAGTCTTTTCTTCTTACTTCTTTTTCATTGATTAAAACTTTATTGACTGAAGCAATTATAGATTTGATTGTCTATTAGTCATATCTTAATGCAAAATGAATTCCATCGATAAAAATATTAAATAATTATTAGTCAATATTATAGCTAATACGTCTAAAGTTAAAAAGTACGGGATAGAGCAAAGTTAAATTTACACGAAGAAGAAATCATCTTCATTTATTTTATTTTGTTCATCAATTCATGCTAATAATAAGTCATTAAATTCAATGAAGGTCATAACTTTCACAATTCGAAAGTTACACAATAAAAAACATAATTGATGTTTAAAAATAAGTGTATGATTCATTCAATTAACTATCTATATAAACTAATATATAAAGTAGAGATACATAATTAGATAAAACGAATAATATGAATTAATATATTCAACACAAAAAAAAACCTAATTTATATTTAAAAATAAGTTTAAGAGTCATTAAATTAATTATTTTACGAAATAGTATATAAAATAAAATTACATAATTAGAGTAAATTAAATATATGACTTTATACGTCTTTAATTTATAGCATTAGATGGCGTTTTCTTTTTGCTCTATTTTTCTAAAGCTCTTTTATACTTTTTTTGTCACTCTTCTCGATTTTAGCTACAAAATTTATTTTTGCAATAGTGCATACAATATGAAATTGTTTTTACATTGGTGAAGAGTCCTATGAGTATTCAGTGTATAATAATTATAAAAATGAAACAGGCTTTGGTGTTTCTTTCATTTTAATTTTATTATTGATATAATTTTTACATCATATTCTTATCTATATTAGTATTATTATTGAATGCTTATTTTTATTTATTACCTTGTATCTATAAACTTCCTTCATTGTAATTATAGTTCATATTTAAAAGTTATTACTTACACTATCATATGACATCATTGTGGTATGACTGTTAAATCTTATGGGCTCGGAATAATTTAATGATCTCAAGTACTGGGGAATGGGTTGTCTCATTTACTTCTATGTTTCCTGTTATGGTCAATGATTATAGGTGCTCTTGCCAGTACCACAAAAAGATGACTGATTATCTGATCAAGATTGTCAACGGCTTTCACCAATATAGAATAATAGACCTTTTGCACTTTATCACCATCCCTGTCCTCGACTTAATCTATGTATGCCACACGGAGAGAGGGATTGCTGTGCAGTGAAGATCATGAACCACTCAAAACTTTATATGTGATGGTTTAAGTGAGGCTTGCAGAGAAGTGCGGATATATGTGCTTCAATGTAAATAAACATCATAACTAAAATGTTGAAAGTTACACAACCATAATTATTTCATCTTTTGAGAGTGACACAAATAATAAAGTACTCTTTGTTTCAATAAATATACTTTATTTTATACAAAAATAGGGATATCCATCTATTAATTTTCTTAGAGAGTAATCTCTATAAATATTATTGGTTATTTGAAAGTAAAGTCATTTACACTCTCCATTTACCTCTAAATAAGCAAACAAAATTCATATAATTTTTCAAAAACATGGTTACCACGTGCAACGCACGTAATATCTTACTAGTACTTTTAAAAATATATTTAAACAAAAAGTGGTGACTGTTTTGCCACATCCCTAAAGGCCATCCTCTTGATAGTTAATAAGAATATCCCATTTAACTTTGAGCAATTAATGAATGGTTCTAGTTGTTGCCTTTTTCAAATTGTCCAATAATAAATGAAGGGCAAATTATTTCTGTTTTCACACTCATCGTCTTAAATGGGTGAAATGTTGAAATGTTCAACTTTACTCATTTGACAGATAAGTGTGTTTATTATCATGCATAATCTTATCTCATTGGTTTTCACACGGACACAAAGTCTTGCTACGAGGCGCACAGGCTAGTACGGAGTCACGAGGTGATCGAGATAGAAATATCTTGATATTGTAATTTCGAATTCACGTGAAGATAATATTATGTTGTAAAATATTATACGTGGAAAAAGAAAAAGGAAACAAAGTCTTCATTAAAGAAGAAACACTAAAACAGGTCATGATTGATTGTTACGCAGTAGTTGACATCCACCGAAACCGCATTTTGCTTAGCCTGAAGAAGTCAACTTAACGAATTCAAGGCGAAGACCATTTCAAAGTCAAAATAATAAACTAGTCGGTAAGGTCGTACACAGATCGAATTATATCAAACGTACTTATATTTGAGTTTGATCCGTACGGATTCGCACATTAGGTTTGATTCGGTCTAATTTGTGCAAACTTAAGATTCGAAGGTTCGATTTCGAGTTCGCATATAATATTTGGAGTTCGAGTTCGATCCGATTTTTCGAATGGTGCACAAATAGTTCCATCCGAAATTTATTGATCTCAACGTTCATAATTAATTGAACATCATACAATTAATAGGAGGACCGAACTATTTCACACCGTTTGCTCCAATTTATCGAACATTGAATTTTAACGTTTAATTTCACGTTTGCGAATACGAAAGAGTCACTAGCCGAACCTTTTCGAGTCGAATAATGCGAGCCGAATCAAACGTTTGTTCACTCTCAAGTCGCAACCCTACTAGTCGCAAATATTTTAATAGGGTATTTTTATAATATCTCTTAATGACACATGTTAAGCATTAGATATGAAAATAAAATTCAACATATATAAGCATATAATGTAACATATTTAAAAGATCTTACCAAGTCAAATTTCTAATTAATGCAAATTAATTATCAATTATTTTTCTTTATTAGCTTATTAACCTATGCCCGAAGAACACATTCTAAAAAAACTCATATTAATATTCATTATTCATAATTGAGTAGTAGTTCATTACTCAATTAATGGTAAATATATAATGAGATCAAGTTAAAGCTTATTTTTAAATACTTACATTATTATAGATTTGTTAAAAAAATTTATATGTATATTATTGCATTGTAATATCTTAAAATGACAAATTAAAGCTATCTCATTTGTCATTGTTTTGGACTTTAAAAACAAAGATAAGTGTGCAACATGCATACAAATCTAGTTATCTATGATGAATGTGAAACACTTATACTCGCTTTTTAAGACTAACATATGATAATTGAGACACAATTTAAAATATGAATATATTTAATTTTAATGGTATAAAAATTATAATTGATATTTTAAAAGTACAGATTGAAACAATTGCTAATAAGGTCTCATTCTCATAGCACTAATTTATTTCTTATCAACTAATGAGAATTCATGATCAAACTTTTCAAACTTTGACTCTAAAAATAGAAATAGGTCTTAAAATAAGGGATGTAGAGAGTAACTATTTAAAACTAATTGCAACTTAATCTCACACTATATGGGATAAACTCAACAATTATCTCATTAATTTATTCGATTTTAGACTAATCTCTACTAGATATCTGCTCAGAGTCTTTGCCTGTGCAACGAATTACTTTATCATATTTATAATATACAATTTTTAATTAATTTTTACATAAACTCATTATGATAAACACATTCTTTATAATTACAAAAGTATATGTGCATGATAAAAATTACTAAATAAATTTCCAGTACCAATACCCTACGTTCGTTAAGGCTACATACGCTTCTTTCCTGCATCCCGACTAAGGTCTCAAAAACCCCTTATGCATCCAGCCGCTTCATGTGAATAGGTTTTTATGCAATACAGTGTAAGTCATCTTAACTAAACTTAAATTTGATGCTCATAATATGAGATTTTTGTATATCCATTTAACAAAATGAAAATAAATATATTTGGTAAATTGGTGGATAGTTATTAAATAAAATATCTATAAAAATTAAATAATTTATATTCGTATAATTTAGGAGATTATGGAGATTCAAAATAAACTCTATTCTCTTTCCACATTATATATAGGATAGATTGGTTTTGCCAATATGCGTACGCAATATTAGATTTCATATTATTTCAAACTTAACATATTTCACGAGTTAATTATTGCTCATTTGGTCCATGAGAGTGGGGTCTATCGACATTTTAGTGCCTCATAGTTACATTATTGCAGATTAGTCTCTAAATGTGGCACACATGTAATAATAACATGATCCTAAAAAGTGACATATATGGTTTGTAAAAAACCACAGACGAACAAGCAATATTTATCACTTTCGGAGAACTTGTCAATGAACTTGTCAATGATTTCACAATTTACAATTAATGAATGCCCCCTCTTAACTAAGTATTGAATATTATTGCAGGACCATTTCATAAAGTCTCCATGTTCTAGATTAGTACTCCTTTCACGATTCACATACTTGGTCAAAGATCTTCATTTCAACATTTTCCTTCCTCTATAAATACTTGCATATACTTCAAAGATTCAAAAACATCTACAAACGCTTACTCAATTTCCTAATTTATTATTATTATATTAAATTCAAAATGAAAACAATTGTTGCAGTACTAGTTATTTTGGCCGTGTTTTCGAACACGGCCTACGGTCAGAATTGCGGTTGTTCCGCAACCAACTGTTGCAGTCGTTTCGGCTACTGTGGCACAGGAAATGACTATTGCGGTACAGGGTGCCAAGCGGGACCCTGTAACGCGTCACCTGCCAGCAACGATGTTTCCGTTGCTGACGTTGTTACCGATGCATTCTTCAACGGTATCATTAATCAAGCTGCCTCTAGTTGTGCTGGAAGAGGCTTCTTTACTCGAAGTGCATTTCTCAGTGCCCTTAACTCATACTCACAATTCGGGAGAGTTGGTTCTGCTGATGACTCCAAGCGCGAAATTGCGGCCTTCTTTGCACACGTTACACATGAGACTGGACGTAAGTACTCTCTTCGTTCTTTTTTATCTGTCTTTCAAGATATTTGCACGAAAATTAAGTAAAATAAGAAGTAGTCAAAAGTGAAAATGTAAAATGACAATCAATTGAAACTATATAATTTATTGATAACTTCATAAGAAAAAAATAATCAAAAAGTATATTGAAAATGTAAATTTTACAATTAATTACGCTAGAAGACAAATATTTGGAAACAAAAAATTAAGGGTAAAAAGACAAATACAAAAGAATGGAGGGAGTATTTTTTATTTACACACCTTCTGACTACATTAAGTTTTTTTATCATTAAATCGTATTTGTTCCTTAATTATAAATAGTGTATATTCTATCAATTTGAAATATATTTTTATTCTTTTGATATATTTTACGTAATACGTACCATTTAGTAAAAAAAAAATTCACTAATGTCAATTTTATCTAAGCTTATTTTTGTATTTTAGATATCTGCATCAGCTTGTTTCACCAATTTTTGTACACAAACTAAATTGGCACATAGAACAAGTTTAGTACTCCCTCCATCCCTAATTGATAGGGACATATTGACTTTTTTGGTCAAAATTTACAAATTTTGACCATTAATTTTTAATAATCAAAACAAAATAATATAATCAAATGAGATGTTGTTAGATTCGTCTCAATGTATATTTTTAAAATATATACTCCTTAAAAATTTTTCATTGACAAAACAAAAGATATTTACGTTTTAAGTCGTGTTTCGAAGACTGTGAAAAAGTAAATGTCCCTATCATTTAGGGATGGGGGGAGTATATTTATGGCTTTTTGGGATTTGTATCACCTTAGAATAGTACATTTTAGTAATGTGTATCATGTTACATTGAAAATAAATACGTATGTACAAAATTAATAGACAATATTACTAATGAACCATAGCTTGGGCTTATGGTGCAAATTTGTCATTGAAGTTACAAAATTGTTTCACATTTGGTCCTTGTCGAGTTGTCTCATATTTTTTTTGTGCCAAAATTTGAAACTATTATTTTTCATTAATTTTTATGAATCGAATATTGAAATAAACTCAAATGAAAGGTCAACATTGTTTTGTTTGTGTGTAGATTTTTGCTATATTGAAGAAATAAATGGACCCTCGAGGGACTATTGTGATGAACAGAACACCCAGTATCCTTGTGTGGCTGGCAAAGGATACTACGGCAGAGGTCCAATTCAACTGTCCTGGAACTTCAACTACGGACCAGCTGGAGAAAGCATCGGCTTCGACGGCCTAAACAACCCGGAAACCGTGGCCACGAACAACGTTATATCGTTCAAGACTGGGTTGTGGTACTGGATGAACAATTGCCATGATCTCATTAACTCAGGGCAAGGTTTTGGTGCTACAATTAGAGCCATCAATGGTGCTCTTGAATGCGATGGGGGGAACGCGGCTCAGGTCACTGCCCGAGTGAACTACTACACGGACTACTGTAACCAGCTCGGTGTTGAGCCTGGTGACAACCTTCGATGCTAGGCGGGTCAGTGACAGAGCTTAAGATGACCAGGAGGAGCAACGACCCACTCAACTTTGACAAATTATGAGTAATAATATACCATATAGTTATAAATTATTTATACATGAATATAATGATTGAACCTCCTCAATAAATAAGAATTTTTTATTGCAATTGTTTGTCTGCTAATGAAGCTCACCTTTTGATGTATATGTAACCTCATCTTTCTCAACTTCTTCTTCCTCTTTTATCTTCCTAAAATCACCATCACCAATAAATATGAGTGAAAATTGTAGGGATACTTTAGTCATTTGATGCAGGAAGGTGGTATGAAAAAAAACTTAAATGGTATGCATAGTACACTTATGTAGTGTTGGAAACAAGTCGAGTCGGTTTGGGTATTGGAGTACCCCACCCTACTCCTTAAGATAGCGAGCTGGGTAGTAACGGGTCGGGTAATTTTGCGAGCATAACTTTAGTACCCCTACTCGACTCCTTATGATAACGAGTCGGGTAGTAACGAGTCGGGTAGTGTAATTATCGGGCTCTACTCCTTTATTACCCGGTTCCTTAAGGCAAAATGAAAAAAGAAAAACTTAGTTTTAATAAAAATGAATATATTGTTATGTTTGGCACATTAATAAATTACATAAACCTTAAATATTTGAAATATTGATAATAAAGTTTACAAAATTTAATTATAAATAATATTTGAACACACATATTAAATTAATTTGGTAGTTTGTTAAGGAGCCGGGTAATTATCGAGCGAGTCGGGTATTTCAAACGAGCACAACCTTGTACCCTTACCCTACCCCTTAACTAACGAGCGATCTATCGAGTCGAGTACTCGAGCCGAGTGCTCGAGCCGAGTGCTAGAGCGGGTAACGGGTTACCCGACTCGTTTCCAACACTACACTTATGTATAGTACCATACCAGAAATTACTGAATTACCCTTCTAAAATTATGAGAATCAAAATTCTACCAACATTTTCAACAATCTATGGTCACTGTAACCCGAGTTAGGCTTTAAGATACTAAGGAAAATCTTTAGTATTGGTTACTAAATTAATCTCAGTCATCCAATTGTTTATTTTAGTCATCTAACAGATCCAACGATAATAATTAAAGAGGGGTAACTTTGACCATAAGACATTACTTATTAAATTTAGATGATAATAAACTACTAACTAAAATTTAGGTAACAAACTCCAGATCTCATATTTTTCTCCCTACAAATATTATCATGTCTTCTTCACAATCTTTTTTCAATATTTTTCTGTCTAACGTGTTCTTCACAATATTTTTCTCCCTGTCTCCTTCACAATATTTTTTCAATGCTTTTCTCACTAAAATATTATCATAACTTAAACACACTTTTTTCACAAATTTACACTTATTTTAAAATTTATTAAATATGATCCTAGGTATTATTTTAGTAATCTGAAATATTGGAAGCCTAAAATATTTTTATCCCTACATATTTACACTTATTTCACAATTTATTATTCTATAGGTTTGTTTAAATCCGGTAATTTTTTAATATTTATTTGCATTACCATCGAAGGTTTCAAGTCATCCAAATATAGTTTTTTTTAAGTATTTGCACTGTAATCACAATATTAACGTTATTGTTATTGTGGTCTTTACATATGCTTATATCATCCTTTTGATCTTTAGAACTGATAATCGTCATTTTAATTGTTCTTGTCAAGTTGTCATTGAAATCCTGTAAAAAGAGGTCATAACCACATTAAGATTACAACAAATTCATCACAAATCACACGAAAGGCCCATTAACCAATTTAAATCAAATTGGACAGATTTTTCAAATAAAAATCTAAATTTGTACATTCAACTACAACTACACAACAGGCAGAGAAAGTGATCGAAGTGGCTCTCGTATGAACATGGTAATTACCACACTAATATATGAACATGGTAATTACCACACTAAGCTAACAAGATAGTAATTACCATACTAAAATAACAACATGGTAATTACCACAATAAGATAACAACATGGTAATTACCACACTAAGCTAACAACATGGTAATTACCATAATAAGATAACAACATGGTAATTACCACACTAAAGTATGAACACGGTAATTACAACAAATCAAATACACAATTTTATTTATTGCAATTTATTATTCCATATGTTACACGAAAATAAACAAATCAAGTAAATTTACAAATCAATTACATTATAAACAAATCAAGTAGATTACCCACAAATTGAAACAGACCCTCCAAAATTACTTCAATAAACAGTCATCGGTTAGTACAAATTGAAACAAACCCTCAAAAATTACTCCAAGAAACCACAAAATTGAAACCATCCACAATCAAAACTCGAAATTTTACTAAAAATCTTGTTCACGATTTTGTATCTTTTTCACGATTTTAAAAAAATTACAATGAAAAAGTTTGAAAATTACCTTAATGGCTGCAAGTATTCGCTTTGGAGTTGATTTTGGTGTTCGTTTTTTGGAGGAAAATCGTATGAAATGAGTTTAATGTTGTTTTTTGAAGGGTTTTCTGAGAAGATTATATGAGAAGGAAGTTTTTTGTTTGGATTGTGGAGAAGGAAACGTTTTAATATAGGAGTGGTGATTTTATTTTTTCTTTGGGAAGGGGTATATGCGCCTCAATTAAATTTGTAGTGGTAATTGACTAAATTACCATTTAGTATTGTAGTGCTAAAAATAATTTAGCAGCCTAAGTCATACTCCTGTAACCCACCCTCTTCTCTCAAAACGCATCAGATATACATTGATTCTCAATCCTTAATATTCCAAGTACTATCAACAATGGTTGTCCATTATAACAAAATCAAATCACTTATAAAACAAACATTGGCCTCTATGAAATTGTTTGCAAGATGCTTGATGAAATGCATTATTGGTAGAATTTTAAAATAGGTTACCAAATAAGACCATAAGAATGGGAAGGAAAAGCATGTACAATCATTAGGGAAGAACATGAGACAAAGCATAGGGGAAAGATGGGTTAGACATATTTGTTAAGGAAGAAAGGACAGTGGAGTAACAGAGACATAAGGTTACTGATAAGAGAGAAAATTTGAAATAACATTAAAACTTGTCTTTTGGTTGAATTGTAAGGGTATTTTCATAAAAGTAATTGGGTACTACACACATAAAGGTACTCTGTCCGTTCTTTTTATTTGTCTTTCTAACCATTTATACATAGATTAATAAATAATAAAAAAATAGTTAAAAAGTATATTGAGAATATAATATGACAACCAATTGAAACTATATGATTGGTTGGTTGATAAATTCATAGTAAAAAGTAATCACAAAGCACATTGAAAATGTAAATAGGTAATTAATTATGCTAGAAAGACAAGTATTTAGAAACAAAAACTTGAGACTAGAAAGTAAAAGAGAACGGATGGAGTATTATATACTCCCTCCACCCCTAAATGTGACCCTAAATGATTGTCACATTTTGACTTTTGGTGGTCAACAAAATACGATTTAAAACGTAAATATAATTCCAAAAAATTATAAAAAGTTGATATTTCTAAACTATATATTGAAACGAATATCTATGTAATGAGAATTCATGATCAAATTTTGTTATGTTTGACCAATAAAAGTCAAAATGTGACAATTTTTTAAGAACGGTGGATGATATAGCATTACCCAAAAAAATGAAGGATGAACAAAAGTGTAAATTTTAAACAGAGAAGGTGTTATTCTTTCAAATTTCTCGATTAAAAATTCATGAAGACTTGAAATAAGCATGATGTTTTAAGATAATTGACATTTAGGCTCGATACGTAATAGCGAAAACATGAATTAAATTAAAGAAAATTGGAAGAATGACACCCTCCACTATTTTTTTAACTTCTACCCTCTTCCCTAATTTATTTTTATCTTGAAGTACCTCCCTCCCCTCTAAATTTCCTCTTTTGCCCTTAATAAAACCTTCCCATTTTTCTACCCCTTCTTCCTTATTTTCTTCTTCTTCACCATATTCTACTACCACCACACCACCATCCCACCACCTCCATCAACATTGCTCCTTTTTTCTTCTTCTTTCTTTTTGTTAAGAGTAGGGTTCCACTCTAAAACCAATTGGCAATAAAGGAAGTAGCCCAAGATCTTATATATTGACCCGGGAGGACATCGACTTACGATGTAGGAATTGCATCTTAACACTTTTTCTTCTTTTTGTTTTCCTTCTTCCTATTCTTTCTTCTTCTTTGTCCATCTTCCACCTTTCTTCTTTCAAGAACACCGCCACCTCACCAACAACAACTACCAAAACCCTACCCCCACCTCCACCAAGTGCGAACAGCCTCACCCTAATAAAACCTTCCCATTTTTCTACCCCTTCTTCCTTATTTTCTTCTTCTTCACCATATTCTACTACCACCACACCACCATCCCACCACCTCCATCAACATTGCTCCTTTTTTCTTCTTCTTTCTTTTTGTTAAGAGTAGGGTTCCACTCTAAAACCAATTGGCAATAAAGGAAGTAGCCCAAGATCTTATATATTGACCCGGGAGGACATCGACTTACGATGTAGGAATTGCATCTTAACACTTTTTCTTCTTTTTGTTTTCCTTCTTCCTATTCTTTCTTCTTCTTTGTCCATCTTCCACCTTTCTTCTTTCAAGAACACCGCCACCTCACCAACAACAACTACCAAAACCCTACCCCCACCTCCACCAAGTGCGAACAGCCTCACCCCCACGCCAACAACCCCACTCCTCTTGTGCAAAACCATTCACCCCCACCCTCTCCCACCATGAAAAACGAAATTGATTTCAAGCTAAACGATGGGCTTCACGATATGGAATTTTGTAGGGGGGTGGGAGCGCGATTTAGGATGATTTGAGGGGAGGGATCGCAATTTAGGTTGTTTGGAGATTGGTGGTGGTTATAGGGGTTGTGATGTTGCTGGTGGTAGTTGATATGTTTGTAATATTGGTGGTTGTGGTAGGTGGGTATATGGTGATGATGGGGTGGGGAAGAAATATTGGGATTTTTTGGGTTTAGATTGGTGGTAAGGATATGTGTTGAGGGTGATGGTGTTGATGGTAAGATGGTGGAGAAGAAGAAAGGTGAAGGAGAAGAAGGGGTATGAAGATAATAGGGAAAATGAAAGAAAGAAGAAGAAGTTGGGGTATTGATTGGTGGTGGTAGTGACGGCGACGGAGGTGGTGGTAGCGCGGTGGTGGTGATGAGTGTTGGTGTTGGTGGTGGTGATGAGTGTTGGTGTTATTGGAGAAGAAGAAGGAAGGAAGAAATTATGAGGGAATATTTTTAGTAAATAAAATCATCAAGGGCAATTTTGTCAATTTATGGGGAAACGGGATACTCACAGCAAAAAAAATAGAGAAGAGGGTAAAAGTTAGAAAGAACCGGGGAAGGGGGGCATTTTTTATTTTTTTCTCAATTAATTACCTATCCTGCTCCTTAATTAAACAAATGGGCGCCATACTTCACATAATTTATAGTAAGAACAATTTTCATAATTTGTGCTAACGGAAGGGGTTCTAATATGCACACACCAAAACAGTAAAATATGCGTGTGAAATGCTTAAATTAGCCCGAACGAGTGGAGAACACACTTGTTGGTAAACAAAACAGCGGGTCCAGAAGCCGTTTGCTGACTAGTCGTTGATAAGCTTAACAACGAGTGTTGTGCTCGTTGATAAGCTTAAAAACGATTTCTAAACTCGTTGATAAGCTTTTCAAAGAGCACAACACTCGTTGGTCAGCTTATTTTTTTTTTTAATTTATATTATTATTAATATTATTATTAGTAGTAGTAGTAGTAATAGTAGTAGTAGTATTGTTTGTACTAAGAGTAGTTTTAATAATAATATAACAAACATTTAATACATTAGATAATCACATAATTAATAAGATTGAATTTTATAAATGAATTGAACAAATATCTATGTAATCCATGATGTAGAAGTTACCAATCAATTTTATAAATGGCTAAAATATGTTGTTCTTGAGTGCTTGTTGGTATCTTTGACGACGACATGGTTCATCTGCTTGATGTAGTTCATTGAATAAGTTTGTTCGAGCTTTGTACTGATTTAGTATTCCTGCAGTTGAAGAATGTCCCATTTTTCCAATAGATTGGTACCGGGGGTACAGGATGTTCCGTGCTGGTCATGTGCAACTACAATAAAAAAATTGTCATGTGAGCAAAAGATTTTAACTATACTTAATTGATAATTTTATACAGTTCGGGTGTTACCAGTATCAAATGACTTCCTCCGTCGACGTGGCCTAAAACCAAGTGTGCCGATGGTGGGCCCCTATCATCGAAGATAGCTGGAAAACAAGTTATCCCTCCTGAGTTGTTAAATGAGATGAATACCACAGTGTACATTATAGCCACGTGGTAACCGCATTCTGACAGCGTCATCTAGTTATCTTGGGAAGTGGATGCATTTACATACTATTCAATTTTAAATAAGTAGCCCTCAAAGAGTCCGTTTACTCTCTCTGTCTGAGCTTTCAAAGATATACGGACAATTCCTCAATATCTTGTTCATTCGCGACAAAATATTTTGTTTGTTCGTCGGTAAAAAAACATGCTTTTAGAGGGATAGATACTATTTTCATAAATCGAGTCACAGTCTCAATCCTATTCATATAAGATATTTTCCTTCTGCCTTGCTAATTCAATCAAGGTCAATCCCTTTGATCTTGTTATTCAGTCACTGTGGGATACTTTTGGGTACGAAACATATAATTTGTACTAATACATTTGAGGACTAAACAAATCGTGAAAAAGAAAAAGGAAATCAAAAAGAATTACAATTTTATTCTTCAACAAGAGTTTTTTCTCAAGCTGGCCACTCCTGCTACTTTAGAAGGTGAACCCTATATACTTGAGTGTGAAATAATTAAACCAAAATTGAAATCATGTATCCAATTAAAACGTGTTACATTGGATTATAATCAGTTATATATAATAGTCGGTATCATGTTAGACTCAAGTGAATTTCGAAACACGTTATAATTGGATACATGATTTCAATTTTCAAGTTATCTATACGAAACACAAGTGAATTTCGAAAAGTGATGGTTTGTGGAAACCATTCCATGTTTCGCCATTTCTTGTGCTTTACGCCCAAAATTTTAAAAACTATTTCATTCAAATTCAATTGATAAGCCTTGTCAATTGCATTTTACTAAAAATGAAGATTTTAAAATCATGAGTTGGCATTGGTCAAAATTATTGAACAAAGAGAACGACTACTATTTGAAGTTTTTCATAAAAAAAAAATTATGTTTTATCCTTCGATATTTCGAACGTACTTTCATATTTGAATTAAAGACGTTCAATTTCCATAAATAAATTAATGTGATATAAATTAATAATATTAAAAATTTGTATTCACATGTTTGCGTTATTTTACAGCGTTTCCGTAACGTTTCTTATGGTTTTCGAAATGTTTTCATATTTTTGTTATCAGCAACTATGTTTCGAAATGAAATTTTGATCCTTGGTTGTAACTACACAATAAAGGACATATTATATTATACAATGATGTACTCGACTTTACATGATTATACTTGATTTTAAATTTTGAATAGTGTCGTCAGTTTTTTTATTAAGTCGCAACTTTTGTCTATATTCCAGGACTAATTTGTAATTGTTGAATTTTCGAAGATCAAATGACAATCTCCATACACTTTGTGAAAGCATTTATAGAATTTACTCATAAATTGTGTGTCAACTTTTATAAATGGTATATCTAACATTTATAGTCTTACATTAGTGCATCGTAATAGAATGTTGTGATTTCCACATTACCATACAACCCATATTGTGAGGGACGTTTTGCTTCGTAATTCCAATTTTTTTAATAAAAAGGGATTGGGGGAGTTCGGTCGACCAACGTGTGAGAAAAAATGTTGGAAAATCCCCAAAGTTAGGCCCACTTTGACCAATTTTTGTGGAGAAAAAAAATGTAGAACGAACAAATAAATTTTGTTGGAAGAAATTCCAAACAAACATTAATTTTGTGGAAAATAAATTCCTAGTACTACACGATGGACTTTCGCTTACTAATTAGAGTGTAACCTCATATCGTGAGCCAACTTGAGTTATTGAGGTACGTGTAACCTTGTCGATGTTGTTTCGATATTTAATATCGGCGAGGAAAATTTCGCCAACAATTGGGTTACACGTAAGAGAAGTGTTAAGATGCACATCCTACATCGGGAGTCGATGTCCTCCCGGCTCAATATACAAGATCTTGGGCTACTCCTTTTATTGCCAATTAATTTTAGAATGAAACTACATAAACTTTTAACAAGACTCACGTAATAGCATACAAATCATGTCATTTAAATAACTTAAGCAAATGCGGTGTAATGCAAACTTACATATTTCACCTATTTAGTCACCTTTATGTGCTCAATGGAGTAATAATATTCTAAAGAGCTAATGAAGTAATAATAATATCGACAGACTCAAACACGATTAGTGGAGATCGAGCTTAATTCAACGAACAAGAAATTAGCGAGTGTTACATAGGGTGGATCTAGCAATTTTGATGTGATGATTTAAAATATATATTAAAAATTTATTTCATTTTCTGTATTACTACCAAATTATTTACAATAAATTGTCTATTATATATATGAAAACACTTTTTTGAAATTTAATAAAACTAAGTAAATTTTCAATTTTATCAATAATGAATTATAAAATATATATATATGAAGTGCTTAAGGTTTAATGTTTCAACTAAGGAATTGTTAAAATACACTTTATATGTGTTGTAAGCTAATAGAAAAATAATTGGAGTTGGGAGGAATTGGAACCATGACCTTATAAACACACATATTCTTCCTTACCAACTAAGCTACTCATCCAAGGCTTTTAGCCTAGTGGTACTGGGCTCGAGCATCTTTTCAAGAGGTCTCGAGTTCGATTCTCACAGAGGATTATATTTAGACATACTTTCATGGCTGTCTTTGCAGCGTTTTCGAGAGCTGCATGTGCAACATTTTAACACCCACTATGGGATTTCCGGGCTTTTAAAGACAACTTCGGGGCTCGGACTCACATCCAAGAAGTGAAGTTCAAGCATTACGTGGATCGGACTTTTCATATCGCATGACTATTTGTAACTTCTATCGTCTGAATGAAAAAAAAACTAAGGTACTCATGTTTTGGTACCACATGCATGCTAATTAGTGATGTGCATGAGCCGAGCTAAATGGGTGACTCGCTCGGATAGGTTTGGGAGAGCTGACGCTCGATCCTCGAATCCTATAATAAAATGACCCGAGCTAATCGCTGAGTTCACCGCTCGTGAGATCGAAAAGCCGACTCGGTAGTATATATATTATTATGTTTTAAAGAAAATATAAAATTAATAATCTATTATATTCCTAACCAATCATTCATTTTTCAAGGTTCAGTAATTACGGTAATAAACAATTATCTCTTCATTTTCCACGTTGTGTTATAAAGATATATGTTATTAATCTTAATTTTTGTTGCAAATTAATAAATGATATATGTTATTAATCTTAATTTTTGTTGCAATTTAATGATTGTATTAGTTGTTATAATTAATTTTTAAATAGATAACTTTTTGTTAATCCAAATGAACTTAAACTTTGAAATTAGCTAAGTGAGCTAGCTCGAAACTTAGTTCGGGAATGACTCGGCTCGACGCGCTTTGAACGAGCTAGCTCGCTTAGTGATAAGACGAGTTAAAAATTCTTGAGCTCAGGTTCGAGCGATTCGTGTAGAGCTCTAATGCTAATCTACTATTGAACAATTTGTCCACAATTCTAGAATCTAGTGCTAGCTCATTGCCTCTTCATCAGCCTTAATAATCGATGTTAGGCATTTATGGTGTTTTATCATAAAGTCAATTAATTATTAGTCCGTATTACATATGTTGTCCACGACCTTATTAATTTGCAGTAAAGGTGTTAATTTAGTAGTGGAGATTAGTTAAGGAGAAGCCTTTAGATTGTGCCTCCTAGAAGAAGTATATCATATCATAGAGGTTTAGCCTCGTGTAATAGTTTCTTTCACAATAGTGAAGAAAGAAGAAATGTACTATTGATGGGAAGAAAACATATTTTCACGACACCAATACAAGTTTTATGCGTTATGTAATTTTAGTATAAAAATGATACTGAATTGTATATGAACGAACGTGAACCGTGTACATCCACACTGTGGAAAATAATTTTCACGATTATGACTAGACCCTTGATTTTGGACTTTATGACTCTTTTGCATGTAGGAGTAGGACTAGTTCCTACCGTTCACTCTACGCCTTAGAACACCTGTACTACAATTCATAAATTAGCAGACTTGGTCAAGGACGACTCAGGGTCTTCTTTAGTTTCCGTTTCCCTTACAACACGTCTTATTATTTGTGGGAGTAAAATGTAATCTCGCTCACATTAAGCGCCCCCTCACGTCGAATCCACAGTTTGAAAGGGAGTAAATCACGATACGATCCCCAGGACCAGAGTATATGGAGGCCTGTCTACGCTGCGTACTTAGCCTGGAATAAAACTCTCAAACGATCGCTGACGCGGTTCACGTCTTAATATCTATGAACTGATGGAACCTTGATTTTATGTTATTCCTATAGCCCAACTACTTGGGTTCGATTAAGTAAGGGTGGCCCCACATATCAGTTGACCCATCAGGGTATATAGGGTTGTGAATGAACGTAAAATGTTCGATTCGGCTTGAAAAAGTTTGGCTCAGGACTTGGTGTGCATTGGCAAAACATCAAATCAAATGGTAAAATCCAAGATTCGGTTCTCCCGACTAAACGGTTCGATTTAGTTCGGCTCGCATATTAATACATGACTTTATCTTATTTATTCATTAAAGTCGAGAATTCAAAGTACTAAACCTAAGCAAAATCATCAAAATCACTTCCAGTTCACATCTATTCATCTTCTACTCATCCTCATCTGCTCAAATGCCAATTGCAGCGAACTTTTTGAGAATCAAACCGAACTTGTTCGCAAGTACGTAAATAAGTCGGTCCGATTCGCACATTTTAGATCAAGCCAAACTCAAGGTTCGGTGCGGTTCGAACCTTGCAAACCGAACTCAAACATAGTTACATTCGGTATAGTTTGGTTTGTTTACAATCCTATTGGTATGAAAGAGTTAAGGCTCGCCCACATGTCACCTGGCTCGCTCATATGTCACCCGACTCATCAGGACATTATTGGGTTAAGCCCTCTCACATGGTATGATTTCTCAAGATGATAACAAGTGTCACAATCGCCCTTCATCAAGTACAATCTTTCCTCTCTCCTTCTACCTATATAAAGGGAAGATGTAACTTCATTTGAGGTAATTGATCACTTACGGCTCTGACATATATTACTCTGACACTCGCCTGAATACTTATTGACTTAAACATCGGAGAATTCGTGGTCGAACCTCAATCACACTTTAAGGTGAAACAGAAGTTTTGCTTTGAAGATCAGCTGGCTCCCAAGGCACGCCCTCTGCGACCATAAGCACCATAATTTCCACCAGACGACTCTAGATTTTGCCTAGATCGAAAAACACAGTTGGTCTTACGCCTCCTTTGAAAAGTCCACATATAGAAGTCCAAGAAGAGCGGAGAACATCACGAAGAGCCTCTGAGTCTTGTTTAAGGGGCCCATGATAATATGCTGCATGCCGTGTGATAACATATTCCTCTAAATTGCTATAAATTCTGCAACTGGATACTCGAGAACTTCACAAACCAAATATATACCATCTTCTTCCTCTAAAAAATTCATCACAAAAGAAAAATAATGGAAAAAAAATCAATCCTTTTAGCAATTGTTTTATTAACAGCCTTTTCAACAATAGCCTTAAGTCAGAACTGTGGTTGTGCTCCAGATGAATGTTGTAGTGAATACGGATTTTGCGGCAAAGACGTAGCTTATTGCGGTACAGGGTGCAGAGAAGGACCCTGTACCGCACCACCTGCCAGCAACGATGTCTCCGTTGCTGACATTGTCACCGATGCATTCTTCAATGGCATTGCTGATCAAGCTCCTGCTAATTGTGCAGGCAAGGGATTCTATTCTCGAGCTGCATTTCTCGACGCCCTCAACTCATATTCACAATTCGGAAGAACTGGTTCACAAGATGATTCTAAGCGCGAAATCGCTGCTTTCTTTGCACACGCTGCACATGAGACTGGATGTAAGTGTTTCTATACTCATACAAACCAACATTCGTCGTTTATTCAACACTGATACGAATATTAATGTCCACGTTGTTTCCTTTAACTTGCAAATACAGCTTTTTGCTTCATTGAAGAGACGGATGGCCCCTCGAAAGATTATTGTGATACTACCAAGACTGACCAGTATCCATGTGCCTCCGGCAAAGGCTATTATGGTAGAGGTCCCCTTCAACTAACATGGAACTACAACTATGGAGCATTCGGGCAAAGCATAGTCGACGACTTGCTAAACAACCCGGAGAAGGTTGCCACGGACAACGTTTTATCTTTCAAGGCTGCATTGTGGTACTGGATGACTAATTGCCATGATATCATAACCTCAGGGCAGGGTTTTGGTGCTACGATTAGGGCCATCAATGGAGCCGTCGAATGTGATGGTAAAGAGGCGGAGAAGGTTACTTCCCGTGTGAACTTGTACACAGCCTTCTGCAGTCAGTTTGGTGTTCAGCCTGGTGACAACCTTCGATGTTGATTGTGGACTTGTCTTGATCTTTCATCTTATGAAGAGCTTGTCTAATGTAATAAACCTTTCTTAAATACAATAAATAAATCGACTACTTGGTCGACTTCAATAATACAAATATCGGTTTTTCTAAAATGTGCCCTTAAGGCACAGGTTAAGAAACTAATAAGGGAACAAAATTGCTAATTAATTGCATTTCAAATTTGAATGTTGCCTTATATGCTTACGAATGTTAAATTATATTACCATATTTAGTGGTTAACATGTGCCCTTAGGGCACATTTTAGAAAGACCGTACAAATATTGCTATCATTAGTTTGCAAATAAATTTTTTACAAGATACTCCCTCCGTCCCTAAAAGATGGTCACATTTTGACTTTTGGTGGTCAACAAAACACGATTTAAAACATAAATACTTATTATTCTACATGCGAAAAAATTATAACAAGTTAATATTTCAAAAATATATATTGAGACGAATCTAACAAGGTCCCACAAGACCATCTTATTTCTTTTCGTTTAATGAGAATTTATGATCAAATTTTGTAATGTTTGACTAACAAAAGTCAAAATGTGACAATCTTTTAGGGACGGAGGGAGTAATTAATTACTCCTTATTAAGGATCGAATAACATTGTGTACATTAATCATTCTGGAACTGAATCAAACCTTTAGCACCTGAAGAGGAGGTGGAATATTATTTTGGTCATCGGTCAAGCATTGTTTCACTTATATTATCCAGATATTGTATCATACCAATTACCATAGTCAGATGTTAAGGAGTTTTTACAGTCTAGCTTCAAGAACTGCATAATATCATGGATAATTTACATAACAAGCATGTCAGGTTTTTCCATCCATAGAAACTACTGAAGTTAGGTACAGTCAAGTCAACTGAATCCTATTACCCCAAAAGTCGGCCTTAAACCGCCAAGTTAAAGGACGGTCTTCGCTAATCTTGCCATTCTTACTACTACCTCTTAAGTGACAGCATTGACGAACGATGACTGCTCAAAATCTGCAAGAGATGAATGAACTGAATTGCCCATGTTCTCTGGATGGTCATATTTACAAGCAGGTCCGAACTTGCAAATGCCATAACGCTGGTAGAATGAGCAGACAGGATGATCCTAGATAACAAGAGCAAATCACAAGTCGAGCGAGAGTCAATTTCGTGCATTGGTTGTAATTTGTGATGGAGCGCTATTGAATAGAACTCATTTAAGTAGTCAAATATCCTGATAGTATTTCTCATTCAACCATCCAATTTAGTCGACAATGCTCTTTTTGAACTCGATCTATATTTAATCCTGACTTGAGAAGAAACACAGAAATGTAGAAGAAGAAAGCATATTAGTGAAATTATATACTTACAGGTCGAAGAGGCAAGCCCTTGTCACTGAGAGTCCATGAGCTTGACTTCATAACTCTGTTCTTTGGGTGGTGGAATCTGCAATTTGATTTATATTTACAGTCTCCAGTTTTCAGAAAGTAGCTGCATTCAGGTTGACCTGGTCGTTCAGGAAATTCATCCATGAACAATGGCTGCTGGTGACGTGACGGGAAGCTGGCCTCTGTTCTCAGATTGTTCATAGTGAATGCTGGAGGTGTAGGAAGACTGTTCAATGTGAACGCTGGAGGTGTCGGAAGACTCCTCTCACTCGTCTGGTAGACCGGTGTCTAAATCAAGTAAAGGTGGTCTTAGGTAAGGAAATAACAGTTGATTCAAGCAGGAAATGGAACAGTTGGGTCAATTGATGTAAAAATTGTAAAATATAAAGAACAATCAACGGACAGCATTTGACCTACTTAAAACAATGTAGTCTAAGAAATACACAACAAATACAATGCTACGACAGATTAATGGAGGCTCTATTTCATGTACGATACTCGAGAAAGTAGATGTGATGCATTACATCACATGGTCCACATTTTCACAGTAACAAAGAAAATTCTCATTTTTAATTGTTGGAAACTATATCAGTCTTCATGAACGTCATTCCCCTATGTATTGAAGCTTTCGTTTACTGATAAAATACTGGAAAAACTCTGAATAGGCTTCGGACAGAAGGCAAAAAACGGGAACCAACCTCAGACTTCTAGATTTAATTGTAAACAGTAAAAATTGAATACATTACTAAATAGCTAGTAGGCATTAAACCCGAGTAGCACAAAGAATCCTTTTGATCAACTACTTGAAATAAGGTAAAGATCGATATTAGTATGTGAGGAGAGCACTGTCCACCCAGAATGACATATAATGAACATATCAGTGGCCCCCGGTGTCAGCAATCATTTTATTCTTAACTGGAAGCACTACTAGACCATCACGAGAACAAAAACAAAATATGAGGCATAAATCTATATAAAAAGAGTGAAATCCCCAACTGTTTCGTTCTTTATTTCAGTGGCAGCAATTACATTCACATTGTTTAAGAAGCAACCTAAACTAGTGATAGCTATAGGAGAAATACCTGGTACCCATTCCAATCAGGGCTAGAATGGATTCCCTGAGCTGTTGGATACATCATTGGCACAAAGGATGCAGCATTACCCAATGCTCTTGGAGATGACCATGATGTTGACTGTGATCCACCCGGAAGAGGTGCACCATTACCATAGGCAGCAGGATCAACCCCTAAACCAGAAGTTGGTTCAGGATGGTGAAACCGACAAGTTGAACCATACTTGCAAGATCCATTACGCATATAGTAGGGACATTCATTTTCTCCCTGTCACAATTAAGTAATATCAATATATTTCAGTCTCGCAAATGTCAGGCTTGACGTCCTTATTGTAAAAGTAATATGAACTTCAAAGAATGCCGAGGGTAAATACGCATTAATGTTGTCGAATTATAAACCATCTCAGCGAACTACAAAGAAAAGAACTTCTATAGTGGCAAAAGGGTAGTACCGGCCGAATAGGTAAGCCCAGAAAGTTGAACTCAGTAGCAGGAGAACCTGTGCTTTTCTCTCTGCTATGGTTAAATTTACAGGCGCTTCCAAACTTGCAGCCAACTGAAGACAGGTAATACTGCAAAAAAAGGATCAGAAAACTTAAGAGATGCTAAGGCATAACCATTTACAAAAGACAAATTCAAAGCACAAAGACATGGCCCTACGAAAGAAGGAAGTCAGGAACTCAGGTTCATGGAACGAATATAAACTGTATCCAATCGTTCAAATATAATAGTTCATCAACCTTAATAAATTAACCAGATTAATAGCCAATTGAAGAGTAGAGAAAAATAAAAAGGTCATCTCGAACAGAAATGAATGTTCGATTGATTACTGAACTTTCAGGAGTGCTCACTACGATTCTTTTCAATTCCGTACATGAGAGGAGAAACAAAGAAAAGGTGACTATTGTGTGTGTATGATTCAACCTTGCCAATGCATTATCATGTAGAAATTAGGGTGCATTAGAATTGAAATATTTTATACTCCCTTCTACATAAGCTATGCTTTGAGCCATAGCCCTCTGACCAACTGTTGTGCTACTTTGTGCTTTTAAAACCATCTTTCTTAGAATAAAAATATATGAACTTGCGATATATAATCATATGCTAGCCAAGATATGATTGTCTAAAGCAACAACAATGCCGAAATGGCCTATATAAGTATCATATTTATAACATAAACGAACTTTCAACTATAATTATGTAAGAACCTTGCACTCAGTTTGCCCAGATCTGTCAAGCTGTTCTTCCCTTGGCTTTATCTTATCTTTAGGAGCCTGCAAACAAAATGATGACAAAGGAGAAGATCAGAGAAGTAAAACATACATGCCTTACAAATAAAAGAACGAGGAAAAAAAAACTGAGATATTTGAGGTTCGTAATTTAATTTGGCTCAAAATTATTCTGAGAACTAAATATACTTATCATCCGATCATACACTCACAGCTTTTCTGAAATCTTCGAGGACCAGCCATCCAAACACAACAATATAAATAGGGTTTCTAGTCAAATTAACCTATTCTTCTATCAATAAAGAGAATACTTAAACTACAATTGACTATATAAAGTAACTGATCTCCCGTTCAAGACGAGAACAAAGATCTATTTTCTCAAACAATCACATCCTGATAGATAATTTTAACAACTGCACTTCAGAAATGAGAATAATAAAAGGTCATACAAAAGAAGAAATGGATCGATCAAAACTTAGTGATGAAAATTAAGTCATAAGTCTATATTACAGATACTAACACATGTTCATGAGTACAAAGAGCTAACTTCTTTTTTGGCATTGTCTTTCAATTAGGCAATATCTGCATTCGCTAAATGCAGCAAGGCAAAATCAACTTGACAAAACTTACTCCCCTGTTTCAAAAAGATAGTCCAGTTATGAATTTTGATGTGTTTTTTTAAATGATGAACTCAAATGCTTTTGTTTATGTTGTAGAATTTTTTTAGTTAAAAAAATATATTAGAGTATATAACTTTCAGCACATTTTGCTATCAATGTACTAGTTTTGACTTCAATCAAAGTTATGCATGTCAATTAAAGTCACAAACTTTGTTAATCTTGACCACGGAAACACAAACTGGCATATCATTTTGAAATGGATGTAATAGATAACATAACTAATCATACACAACATCACCATCTCTGTCAAGAGGCCCAGCTAAGAAAGCTCTTTTGGAGCTTGTATAAGCAAACAAACACAACTTTTGTCTGCACATACTTACTTATAAACTCAGCCAAAAAATTCACAAAGAGCTATAAACTATAATCCCAACTGAAAAATGGGCAGGTAGATATAACTATATCGATAACATGCCACAATATTATTTAGATAGTCTCCCTCATTAACAGGGAAAGGGGGTCAGGTTGTAGGCAACCTTACCCATGTTTCTGAGTTAACCCAAGATGAATTGCAAAGACTATCTACTACATCACAATAGAGAAATAGTGCAGGTAGTGTAATGGAAAAATAGGGGTGTAAGAAAAAATACCTGATATTTTCGCCTCGGAACTGGAGGGTGATTGAACTTGCAATGAAAACCATACTTACAACTCCCGGTTTTCATATAAAAACTACAATCTTCTGCATCAGGACGAAGCGGATACACCATTTTCTTGGCATTACTTTGTCCCCCTTCTTCTCTACCCCAACTATCATCCCCATTCCCATTTCCGAAATTTCCCACTTCTCCAAAATCCTCCTCTTCATACTCCCCCCAACCGTTATTTCCGATTTTCTTGAAACCCTCCTCTCCATCAAAACTACCCTTTTGCTCATCAATAGCTTGGTTCAATACCAACTCCTTTAAGTCCTCAATGATCCTCCTCTCCACCTCCTCATCATCAAACCCATCAAACTCATCACCATCTCTCTGCACACCAAACTCCCCAAGATTGGATTTTTCACACCAATCTTGCTCAAAAACTGTCCTTTCACCATCTTCAACCCCTATTTCACGACTCTCGTTACCATTTTTCTCTCCAAAGTTGGATTTTCCACACAAATCGTTCTGAAAGACTACCTTTTCACCATCCTCAACCTCTATTTCACCACTCTCATTACCATTTTTCTCTTCAAGGTTGGCTTTTTCAGCCAAATTCACCCCAAAAACTGAATTTTCACCATTATCAACCCCTAGAACTACGCTACAGTTCTCATAATCATCGTTTTTTAAGTCAGAAGTATCTGAAATAGGTTTTTGGTTCTTGATCATCTCAAGATCACCAGAAAAGGGATGGGCTTTTTGGGTTTTGTGAGAAACTTGTTCTTCTTGTTCCATTATTAAGTATCAAGAAGAGGTTTTCAACATTTTCAATTTAATCAAAAACCCTAATCTGATTCATCTCAGTTAAAGGAGATATGACTAATGTGAACTGAAAGAGGTTTGTTTGGTTTGTTAACACTCCATCAGGTTTTTTTAGTCGACTTTTAGATTTTGCTTTTGTTTTTTCGGTCGACGTTTTACAGTTTCAATGTAATACTACCTTTGTTATGAGTGTTAAATAATATAGTTATATTGGATTTTATTAGATTCGTTTTAATCTATTTTTCGAAATATTAATTTTTCATAATCTTTACATGTGTAGAATTAAATTATTTTTGTTTTAAATCGTGTATTGTTGACCGTGAAATGTCAAAACAATACATTAAAAAAAAGAGGAAGTATATAATTGTTTTTTCCTTTAAGTCTATATTTAATGAATCCAACGTAGAATATCTAGACATAAATATAATTATTAATTATTACTCCTTACATCTCGTCACATTTTAATTTTGGTGGTCAATAAAACAGGATTTAAAATGTAAATATCTATTATTTATTATTGAGACAAATCTAAGAAGGTCTTACAAGACTATATTATTTCTTATCGTTTAATGAGAATTCATGATCAAATTTTGTTATGTTTGACCAACAAAAGTCAAAATGTGACAATTTTTTAGGGATGAAGGTAGTATTTAATTAGGGATATGTATGTAGAATGTTATTGTTACCTTTTTTTTCTCAATCGATAGAATTGTCATTACAAAATGACCAAAAACGATAACAATCATAAGTCCAAAGACCACCACAAAACCAATCCAGAAAACCAAAATAAGTAGTACTCTAAGTAGGCAAATCAAAAAAAGGAATTTTAGATCAGGTTTATGATAAATTTTGATTTTCTGCTAGCCCATGACGGTTTACAAATTTTTCCACATTCCTCCCTCGTCAAAACTAACAAAATTTTCTCTAATTTTTTCTGGAATAATCATACCAATACTACAATCCATTGGATCAATTGGTCATTCCTACAACAACCTTTACATGCTGGGGGTCTGGGGATAAAAAATCTAAGCCTTTTTAATCTCTCTCTCCTAACAAAAACAAGTTGGAATCTCCTTAATTCCCCACCAATTCCACCACATTAGCCCTTAAACCTAAATATTATCCACATACAAATTTTCCCTCTGCAAGTTCCAGATCCAATTCCACATACACTTGGAGCAGTATAACAAATGGACTCAAACTTATTTCTTCGATAACTATCTATCAACACTCAAATTCTACTTTTCTGTATCAACTTTTCCAATGGCTCCCTAACAATAAAATTACCTTACCCACAACTAAATCAATTTATCACTACTTATTCTCCCAGTAGAGACGATCAAACCTCCTAGCAATTTCTTCCATTTGCCAAAGCCTATCTGGAAACGCCTCTGGAAACTCCGTGTCCCACAAAAAATCAAACTCTTCATTTGGAAACTTCTTTATAATAGATTACCCACACTTCCTAATATCCAAAATAAAACCAAAAACACTATCTCTACAAAATGCGTTTTCTGTGGACACGACCAAGAAATGGTTGACCATCTCTTCCGCTCGTGTCCTATACTATGTCCGGTTTGGCACAAATACAATTATTTCAACCTCCACTCAGGGACGAAACCAGGATGGAATTTAAGGGGGGGCATAATTTAAGATAATTAAATAAAGGGGGCACAATTTAAAAATGAGAAGGCAAAATGGTAGAAGAAAAAGAATAAAATACAAAGAAACACAGGCAAAGGGATTTGATCCCTGGTCTCCCTTGTGAAAACAAGGAGATTATGCCAACTGCTCCAACTTGTTTCTTTGTTTATGTACACTCCTTATATTATATACTTTAATTTTAGAAAACCAGGAGGGGGCACATGCCCCCCCTGCCCCCCCCGGCAATAATATAATTACAATTTTATCCCATAGTTTAAGACAAAAAAATAACTCTAACCACAATCATACATATATCTATTGCACAATTTGGACAATTTGGCTCACACGAAACTATATCATTAATCAAAATTCTACTTTCAACATCACACAATTCATACAACAACAAAATACACTTATAAAGAACTGGTCATAAGCACAAAAACATCACTCCACCATCAAATTTTCCTCACAAAAAAAGACTCTACCCATTTTTACAAATAATAATTTCATTCTCCTTACATATCCTGCCGCGCCTCCCACATATCAACATATATACACTTTTTACATTTACATGAATTATACTACAATCACAAACATTACAGTAACCGGATACACAAACGATAATCATCTCACACACCATTATCACACCCCAACCACATTTTCACCATCCCAAACTTTGATATTAGAAACTTTCTTCTCTATTAAAATCTTATTACAATCTATGACACCATACTCAGTCTATATAGTACTTGATCTCTTAATTTCACAAGTTCTCTCTAGAAGCATGCAGAGATTCAAGCACCACGATGCATGGCATCAGTTTTGGAAGCACCATCTCTCGGAAAGAAACATTCTAGTACTTAAGCCTACGGATATTACTACTATTGAAGAACTACTTATGCAAGTCCCTCCACCGCTTACTTGTCGTCTGCCTATAGCGCGTGACTTTTATGTTTCCACGCATCATCATCTACTAAACCTTACACCGCTTACTTTTCTCTTCTTGTTGTTGTTGCCTCTCTCTTTTTCTCATTTCATAAAAAATAAGCTCCTCTCGTCTCCTTTTTGCAGCTCTCTTCTTCTCATTTTCTTTGCCTTCCCAACCATCATCATTGAAAATCAATCACAACACCACAGCTTCTTCGATCACAAAGGGACCCGTCACCGTCAACCCATCACCGGTTGCTACGCTTTTCTCAACCGGGGGAGGTACTTCAGAGTAAGAATTGTAAGTATATAAGTGAAAAAATAATTACTTTTAATATCTCAGACTTCCTTCTTCCTTGCTTATGTTGTTTCAATTGGGTTTCTTTACAATAACTTGCATTTTTTTTTCAATTTTACTTCAACGCTGGTGAAAAGCAAACTTAATTCACCCTCTTAAGTTCTCAATCTTAATTTATTGATATATATAAATTCTTCGACTTCACAATTATTAATCATTTATAATGCAAAGTGGTCTTTGTTAGAATTGGGTTCATATATAAATTCTTCAACTCCAAAGTGATTGATTTTTTATAATGAAAAAAGGGTAATCGTTATATTCGGGAATCTTCGTCGTCCGGGTTGCAAGGTTGTGATTTTATTATTGCTCAATTAATGGGTTGCAAGGTTGTTATTTTATTATTGCTCAATTGACGAGATTAGATTACGGCGCGACTTTCGCCTTGGCCATTAATTGTTACGCTGGTTCGCGATGAACTTGATATTTATAGCTTCCATTCTACTCTGTCATTGAAGTTGACCCGAATTAAGTTTAAAAGAATATATGATGAACGGGTTCCTGTTATCTGTGTTTTCTATCTACTTTTTTTTTAAGTGAACGACAACCTTTACCTGTTTTTGATGTTCTTATGCTGTGTTTCGTACTTGGAATTTTTAAAGTTTATCGAACCCTTTACTTGCTTTTTTGTAATTACACTCTTTCATAACCTAACGCCTATCTTTTATAATCTCATGCCTTTGGTTTAATCATTTTTGTACTTGGCTTATAATCTACTCCCTCTGTGTTTTCTTCTTACTAAATGAACAACTATATGCATATAATTGAACTACACTCTTTATTTGTATCTTAGAATGGACAAGGAACATTGGCGAAATGCGAGTAGGGATGGTTATAGAACAAATAAAGAACAAATTAATAAAAGGCGTAGAGCTGTACCAAACCACTTCATTTCCAACTGTCATCATTTCATCTACTACACGTCCTCTGCTTCACCTCATCATCTACTACACCTTCTTCTTTTTGGCTCTTTTTTTTTTAATTTTCTTAGCATCCCCCTGTTTTTCTCAATTTTTCCCGCTTTCCCAACCTCATCATCAATAATCAACGATAGCTTCTTCAATCAGCTGAAAGAGCCATCATCGTCAAGCCGCCACTTGTGGTGAGGATTCTTGGTATGTAAGTCCAAATATATTTTGTTTTAATTTGTGACGCTTACTTTTTGCTTATCAAATTTTTTGTTCAGAAATGCTTCTTTCATGCTTGTTAAAACTAGTTTTTTCGTATGACTGGATATTTTAGTCTATCAACTCTTTAGCTTCCACTATTGAAAATCGTAGGTCGTTCATCTTCAGCTCTGTGCTTTATTTATTAGGTGTCCGGTGGAATTGGTTCAGTTATTTAGAACATAGCTTCTGTTTTGTAATTAGACTTATTGGTTTGATGTACAGATTCCTATTATGTGTGTTTTCTATCTAATTTGTTTAGTTGACGAAACCCTTTACCTGCTCCTATACCTATGTTGTCTTTCCTACTTCAATTTTTTTGTAGCTCAAACCATTTACCTAATGTTTTTGTAGTTATGCTATCTTTCATAACCACACACCTTACCTATCATAATCTCATTCCTTTGCTTCCATGATGTTTGCTCCATTATTATTTACTCCTTCTGTGCTTGTTTTTTGCTAAATTAATATCATTCAATCAGTCTTTTTACTTTGTAATTCAAGATGGACAAGGAGCATAAGCGAAATGTAACTAGGGATGTTTATAGAGCAAATAAAGAGGAAATTAATAGAAGGGATAGAGAACTGTATGCCGGTAACTCCTATTTGTTTGTTAAAATCTTATCTTACTATCATGTCATCCATACCTTCCATGAGTGGCACGATGTTTCGATATGATTGTAAGAAATACATATTGGACTATTGCCCAATTAATTTTCTACATCTTCCAGAGTGACAAATGAGGAGTTCATGATGAGAGCTTTCAAACGTGGAACTAAGAAGGCAAATCACAAGTCTTCGTTACCGTATTGGAATCAGTATGTTGCGGTCAACGAGAGGCGTCCAACCCAGTAACTCATATCAATCATCGTACTTCTAATGCAGATTGGTTATTCTCCATCAGTTTTAGATTTACCTACTCTTGCTCTATTCAACCTCTTGTTTTTATATATATATATCATCTCCAATGTTCTGATAAATGTAGGCAAATAATAAATGTCAAAAATCACACTAGAATCAAGAAATAAGTGAGGTGTCAACTTTTGTTCAAGACAATGGAGAAAGTTGGGCAATGAGTTCACGTTCTGGTCAAAATGGGTCATTTTTTGAAAATAAAATTTCAAGAATTAGATTTTTTGAGAAAGGGGAAACTGGGTAGGACCATATAGTGTTTGGCATTGCAGCGTTCACGCCGTTGTGGGACAAAAGGAAGATTTATATCAAGATTTGATGGGATAGTTTGGCTATTGTACGAATACAATCTCTTGTTGTCATAGGGAAATGAAGTTATAGGTCTTGTATATGGACGCAACGTACGTGTTTTTTGTCCAATCTATACCGACCCCCGGCATCAATACATGTACTCCAAAGATGCATTCCACAAGTACGCTCCTCATCCCAACACCTCTATCTGATGCGCCATTCTGTACAAAATGCTTACCTACTCAATCATCCGAATTGTAATACCTAGGAATACTTTCGGATCATTTTGTTATATTTTGTCTAAATGCTTAGCTACTGGTGCATCCGAATCGTAATAAGTAATAATGTATTCGGATCGTTTTCTAATTCGGATCATTTTGTAATCTTTGGCATAATATAATAAATTCACGGATAGTTAATACTGGCGGTGACATACCTACTCTCGGTGCTGGGCCTAATCAACTAGTATGATATAAACGGTTGGTCTCTTACCCTTGCCGATTGTGTGAAAGTATCGGTTGCAATATATACTTATGATGGTTCCATATGTTAGAATTCAAACCCGTACTCTTTCAATATAAATCAGATGAGTAAGGGTGTCCAACCTATTAACATTTAATGACAAGTTCACACGTTATAGAATCTACAGTACTATATTTTCGTCCGTTTGATTTTTGTTGAATATAAGCCAATGTGTTCTCTTTTGTAACACTTCGTTGACCTATCGCGTGGTACAACGAATAAACTACGAAAGAATATTAAACAAAGCACATCGCAGAGAGATTTTAAATATGAGAAGTCCCCTTTGGATTCGAGAAGATGGAAATGAAGAACGGTAACAAAACAAAATAAGGTGTTTCTAGCTCTAGTTGCGGGAGCTTTTCCCAATTATATTTGGTAATTGAATAGGGTAACACCAAATTAGTTAACACACAAAAGTTGACTCCGTTCATCTCATGCTAACGAGGTGCTTCAACAGTTCAAGCATGCATGTTGTTTCACTAGTACAGTTGCATTTGAGAAGTCACAGCAGATACAACGTCATGCACATTTAGGAATCATCCTTGTCGTATCTCTTATGTAGTCGTTACAATATTAACACTAAAATGCTTCAGTGCTTTTCTAAGCGGCTTTAAGGGGAGGTCGGATAGTATTGTACCAAACAAAACCATGTGGTCGACATAATAACAGCTCGAAATAACCTTATCATTTAGTGTTAAAAGTTAATAACAAAAGAAACCGAATAATATTGTACCAAGTATATATTTCAGGACTTCTGTCAGCTAAAGAATATGATATATCTATCTAGCAGCAACACAAGGCATTGCACTTTGGTTCCCACGCCTCAGCTGTCACTCCTGCATAAATGAGATGAGCTCTGTCAAATACCAGAAACCTTAACGAAGTCGTCATACAGAATTCGATTTTACAAAGTACAAAAAAAGTTGTAATAGCGCTGCCGCCAATCATGATACGCGAAATATCCCTGGGGTGAGTTACTAATTTATTTACATGTTTCGATTAGGAGTGAGGTTGACATGTTAACGAATCAGTAATGGCAAGTTTAACACTCAGCAGAGTTGTTTTTCCTTGCATTAAACGATACTAGAAGCTAAAAGTGATCATCAATCCCTCTAGGGAAACAAATACCAAAAACAACATTGCACTTCGTTCTTGGCATATCTAAAAGTAGAAATAACACCTTAGGCAATGCGGCTTATGTGTTGTCTTACATCTTTTCGTAAGTTATGTGAAAGTTGCGTTGGAGACTATCAGACTACATGATAAAACATTCGTTTTACATCTTTTCGAAAGCAACCAAAATGGACTTACCTTTAAAAATGTTGTTAATGATGCAGTTACACAGTAGCTAGAGCGGTCACCTTTCTGATTGGAAACATGGCAGTTCTCCAACAACGTGACTTTGAGAACTTCGATCTACAACAACAACAAATTAAACTTATACGTCTGTTAATATCACCAAAATTATGGGAGAGAATTCTAAAATTTAATAATAATGGAAAACTCAATTAGCCATCTATAAAACACTGCGTATAGTTTTTTTACTGAACTTTAAAAGCGATATCTATGAGACTACATTCGCTTAGGAAGAACTTCAGGTGAATGTCCCAGTACATATCACTAACAAGAGAGGAGAAAGTCCATATTGATGAGAGACTATAAGGGAAAAGAACATACTGTTTCTTATCTCTGGAGTCATCAACGTCACCGTTTATACTTCTATGAGACATGAAGGGATGACTGCTAGAGAAGTTAGTTTCTGATGCCCCCTTGCTTGGGCTAGACATTAAAACTTTGTTCTGTCCTTCAATTCTATGGCAACAGATCTGAGAATTGCTAGATGCATTTAACTTTCTACGGAGACTTTCACATGTAGGACCGCATCCAGGCTGTCTGTCAACAGTCAGAGCATACGAATCTTCACTTGCACAGGTACCCCGACTTGGATAATCAACTTTCAGCTGGTGAGTGTTTAACGACTCAGATTGTGCCACTCCAATGCTCAATGCATTTCCATTGCTGCTTCTTATGATCTTAACTGATGTTTTGCCATCACTACAAGTATGAGATATCTGAGACCCATGATCAGAAGAATCCATGATTGTAGCTCCTTTGATAGGGATATCAGAATAAAGACTTCGACTATCGCATTCAGTGCCCGAGTCTGATTTATGATTCTTTCGGCGTGAGCAACGAAACAAGTTGAAAATTGGTTTCTTCTTTTCAGTACATGTTTTTGAAGAGGTAAAGTTCACAAGTTTGATCCTTATCTCTACATTACAACCCAGTGAACTCTGAAGGGCACTTGCTATCAACTTCCATGACTTCTCGGCCTTTGAGACATATTTAGGATGATTAAATGCCAAGTCAGCTACAGCTATACCTATATATACATAATTTCATTTCGATGTGAAAAAATAGAAGTCTATATCATGAATGACTGAACGTACAACAAAACCTTAAATCTGATAAACGCCTTAATTAATATGCTGACTCGAACGAGAGACATGTTGAAAGGGACATAAAGGTACGTACTATGGCTCACTAACTTCGTAAGAAAGGTAAAAGCAAGTTTAAACATAGACTTCTCTTATATCTTGTTCAGATAAATATTGTTGTATGTTAAGTAAACAACATTGGCAAGCAAAACGAGAAAAAAGAGTATGTATGACATGGTAACTTTTATACGAGAGGCGATAACAACTCTAACCATAACGGCATAACCATAAGCTAACTACATCAGATGCACAATGACATGACATGAACATGTGGAAGACAAATAGCAATAATGAACGGAATGGCTATGTTATTTCAGACTGATTAAGCACTATGAATCACAAACTTTGAACATTTTTAATGATTCTCCTTCGCAGGAGAAGAAGGATGCAACAAAAATTATTACTACCTTGGTTGAGACAAATAGACAGCAACTTTCCTCGTTTTTGCAGTAAGCTTCTAACAGAACTAGATGGACAAATCCCAGTAGCATTCTTCCATACAACTTCCAGAGACTCATGCATTCCCACTCCACAAGACCCATTCTTCCCACATGGACAACTTTCAAGATGTTTCAAGCTCTCACTAGTTGATGAAGTACTGCAATAATCAGTATCAGTATCTGCATGATGAAAGCCTAATTTTAGTTCCTCAAATAGAAATATAAGCATTGCTACATGATATTCGTCTTCCGGACCTTGGGGTTGTAATGTTCTCATACTAGTTCTATTTTCATTTGTATCAAGAGAGGTTGCGGCTGAACTCAACTGAAGTAGAGCTACAGTAAGCCATGTTGACTGATTCTTCGATATCCTCAATTGTGTCTCAGCCTCGGTCAGAATTTTGAGTGCATAATTTAGTGTCTGAACATCAGCCTCACCTTATAAATAAATCAGTCTAGAGTTATTAGACACTCTTATGAAGGTGCAATAACATGAGTCACTGGAATTAATTCGATAAAATTATGAACTAAAATAGAATAGAAGAACTCATACTCCAAATCAAGAAGATATCAAGAAAATATAAGGAAGAATAAATGCTAAAATCTACCATTTGTGCAAGTTTTCTGTTGTAATTCAATCTTATTTGATTAAACAATAATGTTAAATTATATTTTTCCTTGAAGCACCACATTTGATTTTCTAATGTATAGTTGAAAATTGATACACAATAACCAATTTTATTTAGGTTAGATTCAGCTGTGCGCCAGATAGCTAATATATGAAAAGACTTTCTAACTAAAGAAACCAGCACTAAGTACAACAGCAAAACGCCCCAATGCCTTTAAAGAGGATCCTTCCGTAGTGGTAAAGACGAGGGGGGGTCTATAATTATATGGAGCCTTGACCATGTGATATAAAAGATGTTGTTTCCGAAGTGACCCACAATGAAGTGCCAAGACATCTACTACTTCACAATAGCTAAAAAGCATAAGTAGTGTAATGACTGATGAACCATTTTTATTTACTTCATCGTATCAAATATTCTCGAATATCTTCCACTTTGTATAGTTGTGTCTATAATACAGTGTAGTGCGAAATTATAAGTAGAGGCCAGACGAACTACTTAAGTAGCTTAACTAAGGAAAGTAGTTTGTATCATTGGAGTGCAACAAAGTGGAACAAATTTTACTTACATGTATCTCCTCCGAACAGTTTCCTTTTGGTATTAGAAATATCACCCCCACATTTCTCAGCTAAAATATCCATAATAATATTAGCTAGCTGTGATATAAGCTGCATCGGATCGACTGACCTCATTAATTCTCTAGCTCTTCTTACTGTATTTGAAATATCAACAGACAATGCCAGACGTAATAAATCAATCAATTCATCATCAGAAACTACTCCAATCTGCAAAAAAAATTTAGGTTATGTATACCGTCCCATTATTGTTCAAAAAGATAAAGTGTAATCACGGATGGCTTACTAATTCATAAACTAGAGGCACTGTAATTCTTTTTCTAAGCAAGCTCAGCTGCTCAAGCATCATCTCTGCATCTCGCAAGGAACCAATTGATTTAGCACCAATCAACTCTAAAGCATCCTGATCAAACTCCAGCTCTTCTTCTACACACATCCTTTCCAACTTTTTGGTAATATCAGCGTCTTTTACTTTTGGGAAATAATACCTCTGGGACCTTGAGACTACACTGCGAGGTAATCTATCGAGGTAGGGAGTTACCAATATAAAAACGACATGGAGTGACAAGTCACGAAGGCTTTTCAAGACAGTTGCCCATGCTTCATCACGCAATAAATGACACTCGTCAATGATGAAAACCTTAAATCTTGATGCCACAGGTGGGAGTTGAGCACTCTTAGTAACTGATCTGATCATCTCCATTCGATTCATTTTCACACAATCAACTTCCTTGAAATCCCTACATCTTCCAGAAAAGAAAAGTGAACATTCTTGGCACAATCCACATGGTTTTTCAATTTCTGGTGATACACAATTTAATGCTGCTGCAAAGATTGTTGAGGCAGAGGTCTTCCCAGTACCACGCGGACCATGAAACAGATAAAATGGAGTTATCCGTCCTGTTGAGATTGCACCTAATAATGATCTAGACACTGCATTCTGACCCACCAATTCATCAAATGATTTGGGCCTATACTTCTGACTGAAATTGCTAGGATTTGATGGGTACATGTCAACTGCGTCATCAGGGTAATACATATGGTCGAACAGGAAATTGTGGCATGAATCCCTTAGCATAAGTGGTTGTTCTTCTGCATCAGGAGGAAGGTCATTTTCCCTATGGCTGGGAGTGCTTGTCCAACAACAGCTTATCTTACATCCTTGACCAAAGTCGACAACATCAGTATCTGCATTCCTATACAATGACAATGCATGAGTTGAGCTATCCAGAAGAGGACTATAATTTGAGAAGATCGGGCTGTCAACGGAGCTTAACACGTCACCAGGTACTGGTCGAGATGATCTAATATACTTGTTATATCGGCATCTTCGCTTGGATGCAGTAAATTCAGTTTCCGCTATCGGGGTTGATCCTTCACCGAAAGCATTACATGATCCAGCTCCCTCAATGCAGTCAGTAGAAGGTGTGACGCAAGGAAAACCCAATCCCTTGTCCGCATTGTGCCAAGGTAATGACTTACTTTCAAATACAAAACCTTGGTCCAATTGATTACCTCCCGGAGTTTCCACATGAACCGCCTCCGAAGCATTTCGCCCAAGGTTTTCGACCCAGCGAGAAGTTCCTGCTGAAATAATTCCTGGGTTACCCTTCCTCGTGCAGTGATACAATTCTTTCTCTCTTACATGCTCCTCATTATGATCACCAGCCTCAGGAAGTAGATTTTCAAATCCTAAATTGATTCCATTACTCGAATTTGTTTCCCAGTTCTCAACCAAAGCGGGAAATTTGCTCATCGAATTAGTAGAAGGATCTCTAAGTGACCTCACTCTCCTTAGTGCCACCAAAGTTTTCGAGAGAGGAACATCAACCGAATGACGCCTCCCTTCTACCATGTTGGTCTATCTGAAAGCCTTTAAAGGGAAATCAAAATCTTAAAAACACAACCAACAAACAATGCTGCATTTCAACCTGAAATTCATCAGAACGAACCATCAAACAAGCCAATCCACTAAAATAATCCAAAATATCGCAAAAATCAAGAACAAATGTAGAACGCAGCGCAATAAATCTTAAAAGCACAAACAACAAACAATGCTGCGTTTCAACCTGAAATTCATCAGAAAGAACCATTCAAACAAGCCATTCCACTAAATAATCCAAAATCGACAAAATCGAAAACAAATGCAGAATGCATTGCAACAAATCTTAAAAGCACAAGCAACAAACAATGCTGCACTTCAACTTGAAATTCATCAGAAGGAACCATTCACACTACAATCCAAAATATCAACACAAAATCTAGACGAAACGAAGGAAATGGAGAATGCAGTATAATAAACTGAAGAATCAAAGAAAACACAAAAAGAAAGGGACAAGGGTGTGTGGGGGTGGGGGAGGGGGGGGGGTCTTGAGAAACAGAGAAAGTTGGGTTTTGCTTATCCATACAAAATCTAGTCCTCTGCTTAAACTTTCTCAGTAATAGTCTGAAAACATCACATGGAAAGAGAATAAACTTAATAAAGCCTCAAACTTTTTTTGGTTTTCTTAACAAAGACATCAAGACTACCATGAAGAATATAAACAAGTGAATAAAGTGAACAACATTTGATTACCATTTACCTCTACCTCCCTTTTTCATCTGCAAACATCAACAAACACATACATTCTTAGAATCCAATAAATAACCCCTCAGACAAACACAAAGGTACACACAGATACCATGTGACAACAATAATAAAAAACCAATATTTTTTAATTTCAAAAAACCCCAAATGAATAAAAACAAAAAAGTGTTGCTTGAAACTAGAAAATGTTGTTGACCGTTCTGTATAGAACAAGCCAAAGAATCTTTACAATTTCAAGAAATACTTATTTAAGTACAAATATAATAAAATAGAAGCATGCAGGACAAAGTTATTTATTACACATGAAAACAAAGTTTAAGAAACATGAGAAACTAAAAACAACAGATGGATAACAGGAGAACATGAAGTAGAATTCAAGGAGTATACTATAGAGTTGGTATAATTATGAACCAAAATTTAAGGACTCATTGAATGCATTAATCAAAAACCACAAATTTATGGCTATTGGTTTTGTTAGTTCTCCAGAAATCATGTCTTTCCTGGCTCGACTCGATTAGACTCGAATCTTCATGTAATTTTTTGTTCGTAAAATCTCGTATAATACTCGTACCTATAGGCTATAAGGCAGGCCATTGTTCAATAAGTGGAATACATTAGCTATTTATCGCTCCGTCCCATATTTTAATATTGATAATATTAAGAGCAAATTGTTGAAATGGTTCCCGAAAGTGGGTTTAGGTTGCCTTTTGGTCCCTGAAAGTACAAAAATTACAAATCAGTCCACGATATTGACCAACGGTTACAGATTGGTCCAAAATTTAGCGGCGGTGTTAAATGCTAACGGCACACGCGCCTCGTGAGTTATATACGTTGTTAATAAGTTAGAACGGCAATAATAGAATTAGCTTAAGAGTGAACTACAATCGTCATTGGAGCGTTAAAAATTAATGCTTTGATTAAATTTTGGATCAATCTGCAACCGTTGCCTAATATCGTGGACCGAGTTGCAACTTTTGTACTTCCGAGGACCAAAAAGCAACCTAAACCCACTTTCAGGGACCATTTCAACAATTTGCTCTAATATTAACTAGTTCAATTTAAATACGTGTACATCATTTATACTCTCTCTTCATTCTTATTTGACATATTAGGATCATTTATTTGTAAATGAATTTTAACACATAAAATTGTAGTTATACATTTTCAATAAATCTTATGACTATTTTGACTCATTAAATTATCTACCAATTATAATTTCAAATAATTCTCCTTTTAACGTAAAGGTGGCCAAGTTTTTTGATAATAGCAACACGCGCCTGTACTAGCCTGCAGGAGATGCGTGGCAGCGCCCCATTGGTTATTTTTCAGCCACGGCCCCCACATAGAACCCAAAATCTGAGGTTTAATAGATATTGTTAGCAAGATAATACGACATATTATACGGACGTTGAATTCACAAAGAAATTTACTCGTGTAGTATTTCCAAAATGTTTATATCGTCCAATATACCTGGACATCCAAAAAAGACGTGTCGACCCACAATACACAATACTTAGTCCATTTGGGCTCAAAACTGTAACGCCCCACCTCCCAACCGGGTCGGAACGTTATTTGATTTGATGGACTGGCCTCACAAACCACCACGGGTCCTTCCAGCACGTTTTGTCCTCACTCACGTGCTCACCGGGACACTTCCCAGTGGGTCACCCATCCTAGAATTACCCCAGGTCAAGCACGCTTAACTTTGGAGTTCTTCTAAGTTGGGCTACCGAAAAGAAGATGCATCTTGATGGTATGAGTAGTACTAATCAAATCATATCAAACATATCACATCACCCACTCTGGGCCGGGTATTACAACTTCTCAAACTAGGAGTTTTAAAGAATGGGGCAAATATGAGTTTTCGAGTAAAAATATGAGTTTTATCGAACGGGGGGAAATTTGGAGGAAAATTGAATGGGGTGTAGATATTGAGTGTTGAAAGTTCGGGTTTGTTACAAAATTAAGGTTTAATTGTTGTTTAAACTTAACATTAAAAATTTGATTTTACCCCAAAATTTAAGTATAATCACGATTTCCCATCTAATTTTAACTACTAGGTTAATTTAGAGATTAAGCTGCACCTTTTATATCAATTACAATGACCATTTCCACAAACTGACCATTTACTAAGAATCTGAGACTAAAGTGTAACTTGCATATATTACCTACGGAAAACGGGCGGGATGATCACCTATGTTTAGGCCAGGGACCTAGCTGATCACCTAACTTTCAAAAGGTCTCAGTTCATCATCTAGCACATTGGTCAATTATAATGTTAATTATTGACAAATTGCATCACGTGGTCGTTAATCAGGGGCAATTTAGGAACTTCACATATTAATTTTAATGGGATTAATTATTTTTCATATAATTAATATGTGAAATTATCAAATTATTCCTAATTAACGACCCCGTGATGGGCACGTGATGTATTTAGTCGATAATTGACATTATAATTGACCAATGTGCTGAATGTGAATGATTTAAGAAGTTGGTTGATTAACTGGAATCTTTTGAAAGTCAATAATCAACTAGGTCCTGACCGAACATAGATGATCATCCCGGTCGTTTGCCGTATTACCTAGTTACGACTTACGTGGACACTTAACAATCCTAACGAAGCCCAATTATTACTTGCGCTCGACTTTCACTCTCTTGTTGACCAAGCTTGTGACTACATCAATTCAAGCCTTTTGCTCTTTGGCTCGCCGTTTTGATCAGTTTTTCAATCTGGAATTCTTTCAATATCTGATCCTTTGAGGTATGATGTTCCCCAACCGATTTGGGTCTTCCCATTTTCATTGTTTATCATGCTTGTGGTTTTGTTATACATGATTAAGCTTATAGTGTTCTTATTATTCAGTTTCTTGATATTTCTTAATATTTTGTTCAAATATTTTGATTTTTAAGTTTTACATGTACTTTTTTTTTTATTCTTGAATGTTTAAAGTCTTGTTTGTAGTTTTGTTATATTCAACTTTTTCAATTTCCGAAATTAATCTAAATTTGGGTTTTAATTCGGTGGTGCATTTATATTTGACGACTGTGAAGTGGGTAATTCTTGTTTTTTACTCACTTCACCTCAAAAAGATTTGATTTAACTGGTCAAAATTCATAACTTTGTTTACATAATTGATACAACTTCAACTTGAATCGAAATTATCATGTTAATAGTGAAGGTTATATCTTGATATATTTTTATCTGAATTGAAAGAACCATACTGAAAATCGAGTTAATCGAATAGCCTAGTGGAAAAGGATCTTGTTAGTGATCAGAAGGTCCTATGTTCGAAACTCACCTCATTGCTAATTTGATATAAAAAAATAAAGAACCATACTGAAATAGATTGGAGCAGAATTGGTATCTTCATTTTTGTTTTTCTAATTTGCGTTTTTTCGTCATTGGCAGTTGAAGAACATGAGTTTTGAAAATCGAGGTAGAGTTGGTGATAAATGGTCTTCAAGATTACTTTGGCTTTGTGCTATTGGTAGTGCAGTTGGTATTTTCACGTCCCCGCTCATTTGCATTATTTATTTATTTACTTTTACACGTTACTGCATCATTCTTCAAGATTACTTTGGCTCTGCACTATTGGTAGTGCAGTTGGTATTTTCATGCCCGCGCTATTTTTTTATTTTTTATTCTAGCACGTTACTGCATCATTACGATTCTCTATTATGTTACTCGTTAAGTAATGACTGTAATTCCATAAACTGGTCGTCCTAATGTTAAAGATTCATCTTTTCTTTCAATCATAGTTTTAACATAGAAAAGTGGGTCCCAAATATGTGTTTCACTGCAATTTTGGTCTTTGATGAGAAAGTTGTCAATGCATTTGTTGCAAGAGATGGATAGTCACATTACAGATACCTAGTAGATTCTGTATCTCTTCGGTTGAATGTAAATTTTACAAGCTTACCTTAGAAATTAGAAGGGAAAAAAAGATATATGAACTATACTTGGAGTTTCCAGATTTCTGAGTACGATGATGATTTGACTAAGGAGAGGCTGACAATGGTTTAAAACTTTAAATGGTCCAGCTTTATAGCATTTGTAAATAACACAGAGTGTATCTGAGCTATTGATGTGTTCCATGTCCTTATTCCAATCATGGTTCAAACTATTAGTTGACTCCGAGTAGCCTCAACCTAATCGTCACTTAAGGTAAACTTTACCGTAGTTTCACTAGTTTGTGTTGTAGCCCTTATGCGAGTACACCACTAGTTTGTGTGCAAGCCCATATGTATGCATGATTTCATATTGGTGAAACAATTTAGCAAAATAGCAACGCTCGTGAATGAATTTGTGATTGAGGACTCTACTATGTTTAATGCGCGGTGCCTTAACAGTGTCTAATAAGCTGCACAACCTAATTGTATGTCTTTTACAATATAAAGGTTGATAGATTACCTGTACTTATGTATACTTGATCAAATAAGTATTGATAATCGTAAGTTAATTTTTTTGAATAGTTGTAAACTAAGATTAAATTGTTTTAGGATATTTAATTATTACCAAGAAAAGTAAATGGATGAAATTATAACAATAGTGATTGGTACTCGGTATACTTTTGGTCCGTGAAAGTAATCTTTTGGCATATAAGTTATCTTTACATGTATCGATGAGTATGTGTCTTCAAGGAGTTCAATGGTGTCGAAAACATTGGAACCATGTGATCCTGCAGTGCCTTCATGTATAGATGATCAGTGCCCTTACGAACATTAGAATTTTGCCCTACCAAAATATAAACACCATTGTTTTCAGAGTTGAGACTGATGTATGTCATTAGTAATGGCCATAAACTCTTTATTCTTTGTTATCCGTCCAGGCTTCTACATGGTTGCGGTTGAAAGGCAAACACAGAATCGAGCAAAAATGATGGCTGAAGCTGCCGCTGCTGGAGATTTCGATGAGTAAGTGTGTAAGACTTCTTCAAACCCGCCCACTCACGTTCTTGCTAGCCTGTCCTCCATGTTCATGTTGTTAAGGAAGTTAAAAAAGGTGGTTGCCTGTTCAACTAATCCTCTTAAAAACAGAGTTTGGCACTGTAATAAAATGATGATCAATTGTTTGGTGATCACATTTGTAGAACAGATGTAACTAGATTCAGTTAATAAGGCTTATTGGTTATCATTGCTTACCCTCTACGGCTCCTCTACACATGGTAGAATGCCAGAACTATTGATGGGACCTAAGGGTAATTTTCTTACCAAAGTACCCCCAACGAAAAATATCTATTTTAGTTCTATTATCGACTATCGATTAGAATCTAACAGAAATTCTAGAGAATGATTGCTATCCGGAAATTTGTTCGAATCATAAGGAGAACAAAATTGGGTCCAACGAAAATGGCATTTTGGAGTTTTATTAACAATTTGCTTGTGTAGGTGGGAATCTAGTTTTTTCTAAATTCATTATGTCAAGAATTATAAAGAAATTGTTTTAACAAAGGTGTGAATTAGAAAGGATTAGTCGGCGAAATATAAATCGAAGACTGATTTCATCCCACATAATTCGTTTTTTTCTCTTTGTTTTTTGTTCTTTTTTTCTGAAATCTCAAAATTGAGTCGCTTTTAATTCAAATTTGCGGAGGGACAGGTGATAATGTGAGTGAATTTTGTAAAGTTTTATGTAAAAATAAACAAGACAAATAAATTGGGACGGAAGGAATATGATTAGTGAAGTAGACAAATGTGGCCTAAGAATTTAGATTTGAATTCTTGACCTTTGTTCTTACATGGGTTAGATCTATTGTGACTTGTGAGTAACTAATGAGATCACCAAATTTATCGACATAATATATTTGTCTATTATGAAGTAGACAAACAAGAACAGAAAATCCAAAATATGCAGCCTATTAAATTTAAAAGAGGAGAAAATGCCTCACTTGATTTTATGATTGAAAGAAACATTAATTTTATCTCTTTGTCATCTGTATCACCAACATTTTTTCTTTCCTCTAACTCATTAATATTCCTCATCATATATATTCCTCTTTTTATTTTTAGATTTTAAAATTACTTATTACTTTATCATATATATTCCTCATTAATCTTCTCCATCATGGATCACCTATGTTTGGGTAGAGGTGTTGGTTGATCACATGTTTTTAAACCGATCTCAGTTGATATTTTAGACCTAAAATATGTTAATTATCACCTAATTACCTCACGTGACTTGAACATGTAATGTTTTGGGTCCATTTAGGCATTTTAATTCTCTCTTTTTTTCTTTTTTTGCAAAAACAATATAAAAAAAATATAAGTGAAATCGGTCTAAAAATATAAGTGATTCAACAATGACCCTTTGAAATATAAGTGATCAACAAAGACCCTTTCAAACATAATTGATCAACCGGTACCCTAACCCAAAAATAAATTCCTAATAAAGAATAAAATATACATTAATTGTTAATGGTAATACTCCTCCATCCTCAAATGATAGAGTCATTTGCTTTTTCACTGTTTCCGAGACACGGACTTAAAACGTAAATGTCACTTGTTCTATCCACGAAATATTTATAAAAGTATATATTTTCGTATCTGCTAATGAAAATTAATGGTCGAAGTTTACAAATTTTGACAAAGAAAAAGTCAAAATATCCCCCCTCAATTAGACATTGAGGAAGTAATTAGATTGGGATACACACCGATGGGATAATTAAATTTTGATAATAATCTAATATGTACATTGATTGTTAAAGATACATACTTCATAATTAGGTTGAGATACATTCAGATTTAATTAAGAATAAAATTACAAACTAAATAAATATGCATCATCAAGTTTGAACTTAGAAATAAAATGTATAAACTAATTATAATGATGCATAGTGAATGAGAATAATTTTTAGGGTTTACTTAAACGTTATTTGTTACAGTTATTTATATATTACCTAATAATCTAAAAGAATAAAACTATAACCATATAAGTCTCAAATAAAAGTTAAATATTAAATTAATTAAGTTAAATTTACAATTAATGATTATTATTTATGTTATTCAAAGCATAATTACTAAATTTAAATTCAATTATTAAGTTAAATACTTACAATACTACATAAGTTAAATATTATATTATTAGAATTAGTCAATATTATTTACTCTTAATCATATCTGTTGTGATTTTCTATACATTCTAAGGGGAACTTATGTTTGGGTTGGGTCCCGATTGATCATTTATGTTTTAAATGGTCATTGTGAATCACTTGTATTTCTAAATCGCTCTCACTTATATTTTTTATTTTTTTGCAAGAAAAAATAATCGAAAAAGACTTGAAATGACTTAATTGCCCCTGAAAATGACATGTGCAAGTTACGTGAGGTAATTAGGTGATAATTAACAAATTTTAGGTTTAAAATGTCAATTAGATCTATTTAGAAACATAAGTGATCCACCATGATCATTTGAAATATATGTGATCAACCGGGACCCAAACTCAAACATATGTGATCATCCCGGTCATTTGCCCTAAGAGCATCCACACTAGTCTTTCTAAAAACTTTATTATCTCAATAATGTGGAGGGAGTAGCTAAAAATTTTAAAGTGTGCATTTCCAACTTCCCTATTGAGGGTTGGTCCACATTAAAATTGGGGAAGGAGAGTTGGCAAGGTGAATATATACACTCTCCCACCCAAGCCCCAAATCTCACTTTTCTCTTCTTTCTCCTACATTATATATCTCTTCTACCTTTTCATTGATTTTTTTGCTTTTGTTTTCATTTAATAAAGAGTAAAGTAAGGAAACTAGAAATATACTAAAATTAAAATTGTTCCTCAAAATTGATAAAGGTAATATATAAAGAAGAATTTAAGGATAATTTTGAGGAAACTAGTGTGAATACTCTAAAAATTAATAGCTACCTTTAATTAGATGATAATATTAAAGTGTTTAATGAAAGAATTGCTTGAAATATCACAAAATGAAATTTTGTTTATAGTTTTTTAAAAGATAAATATATTGATAACAGAAAAAAACAAAACTAGCTATCTATATACCCTGTATATGGACGCAAAATTACTACTTCCTCCATCCCTAAATAATAGAGATATTTTGACTTTTTGAATCAAATTTCGGATATTTTGACCGTAAATTGTCGTTAGCCGCTAAGAAATAATATAGTCAAATTGGATCTTGTTAGATTTGTCTCGATATATATTTTTAAAATATCAAGTTATTATAATTTTTACACATGTAAAATTAAAAATATTTACGTTTTAAGTCGTGTCTCGTAGACCGTGAAAAAGCAAATGACTCCATTATTTAGGGATGGAGGGAGTACATCAAAAAGTTACTTCAGTTTGTGATTCTACCACATGTTGTCAATGTATTGGCTGAATTGATCCTTGTATGCAGAAATATTTGGTAGAATTGAATCCAATATTTGAAGATATTTGAGAAATAATTAGGGTGATGAAGTCTTCCAACAAGAAATAATTGAAAGGGATATGTCTTTCCTCATTTATTCACGAATTATTGAATAATTCTTCAATTATTCTGACAAATAGTGTAACGTGCAGAGAGATGGGGAGTTTGGAGGGAACAAGTCCACATAGTCCTTGTGATGTGTCCACTCTTTATTGGTGGATAAAAATAATTTATTTTTTCTTTTAAATGATATTTTTGACATTATAAATTTTTTATTTTATTTTATGTTATATTAATATTTTCAATTTTTTAAGATCTATAAAGAGAGATTAGATTTAATTAATTTGAACAACAATTTAGTTCTGCAATTTTTCATTTTTTCTCTATTTTCTCTAGTTCTTTTAATACTTTCTTCAACTCTTTAATGGATTCAAATTAAAATTAAAATTATAATAATATATGGGTATCCTAATATACTTAATAATAATTATTATACAATTATAAATTATAATAAGATAAATAAACTAAGAAGAGAGATAATGAATATATAGTGGGGTATATGTTAATAAAGTGGAAAGAATAGAAAATGATATGGAAATGAGAGAAAATAGAATAACTTTTTGAAATATTTCTTATTGTAGAGTGTGGGAATATTTCAAAGATAATTTAAAATATTTGATGTTGTGTGGAAAAGGAAATAAGATGAGATGACATGAAATATTTGGGAGATCAATTATTTTCTATTGTAAAAAAAAAATCTGAGGACATTATCTTTCAATTTCTTAATAATGAGTGGGTGACTTTTGGGTTGGGCTTCTCAGATTATTGGACCAAGAAATCCCAATAAAAGTGGTTATGTTGGTGACGTAGGACTTATCTAGTGTGATTAATTTACGTGATTAACATTATTTATTATAATAGTACTCAACTTAACCTAATTCATACCTAAGAATCGAGATTTGGTGCTAATTGAGAAGTCAAATAATCCATACCTATACAATAGTAATGATCTAGTTTTACATATAAGAGTGATTAAGTTGATAGAGTAGATGGGTTTAAACCAAATGTTTCTGAGTTTAATTTTTCTTATCAATATTTTTTCGGTCGAATATGTCATACCGAATTCGACTAGTAGGGTTTACCTGACTGACGTGATTTGTAGACTATTACTTCGCCGATCGAGTACCAAGCGTGTAACTCATAGTTCCAATTATAATTAACCATATTACTCACTCATTCCTAAATGATAGGGTCATTTGTTTTTCACGGTCATCGAGACACGACATAAAACTTAAAATTATAACAAATTGATATTTCAAAAAATATATATTAAAACGAATTTAACAAAATTCCACATGACTATTTCTTTATCAGTTGAAAATTCATAATTGAAGTTTTCAAAGTTTGATCTAAAAAATTAAGACACTCCTATCATTAGATGGTGGGCATATATAATTTCATGATGTTAAAAAGAAAACAAAATGTTAGAACCTACCTAGTTGATGTATTATTGACATTATCTATTCAAAAAAAAAAATGAACCTACCTAGTTAGTTGAGATTTGAGAACATAAAAGCCACCTCATATTTTGCAAAACCAAACTGAGTTGGTGTCATTTATCCACGTGGGTCACGTTATTCATCTTATACAGAAAACAATTTATTAAGGAGTATAGTCTCGTGGAGCTCACACCACTTGGCCGCACAACCTCCAACCTTTCTTCCGATGAGGATAACCAATAAAAATATATTTGTGACTTCTACACAAAAACTTATCACCCTTAACTTTTTTATTATGAGAGTAACTCAAACATCCAAGAACCCTCAAATTATCAAACTTAGGAGCTGAACCAAATAACGATTCGTAAGGAGTTTTATTACCCGTCAAAGGTGAGGGAGTCCTTAATCAAATATGCAGCACCTAACACACTCCCCCCAAAAATTTAATCGGTAAATTCCCTTGAAATCTTAACGCCCTGGCCACATTCAAAATATGTCTATGCTTGCGTTTAACTATATCTTTTTTGTAAGATTATAATATTCTTCGTGTCGTTTACTTACAATACAAGTGCCTATTTATAGACAACGCTAGACCTAGGTTTACATATGGGCTAGGCCCGATACAATAATGACAGTAACCTAATCGTACACTAATACTTATGCAATATCCTAGTCGTACAATAACACTTATGCTAATACACCCCCTCAGTCGGAGCGGGAGGAGGACGGACGCTGAGACTGTCCCGAAAATCAGTGAACAACACATTGGGAAGGCCTTTGGTGAAGATGTCTGCTATCTGATGTCGTGAGGGCATGTGGAGCACCCTAACATGGCCGAAAGTAACTTTTTCGCGAACGAAATGAATATCAATTTCAATGTGTTTAGTCCGCTGATGTTGTACTGGGTTCTGCGTAAGATAAATGGCACTAATATTATCACAGTAGACAATGGTAGCACGTGGCAGAGGATGATGCAACTCAAGCAAAAGATTGCGAAGCCAACATGCCTCGGATACAACGTTGGCCACGCCACGGTATTCAGCCTCTGCACTGGAACGAGATATGGTAGCCTGTCGTTTGGAGGACCAAGAAATGAGATTGTCCCCTAAGAAGATACAATAGCCTGAAGTGGACCGCCGGGTGTCTGGACAACCTGCCCAATCTGCATCAGTATAAGAAACCAGAGAACGCGACGGTGATGTATACATGTGTACTCCATAACCCAGTGTGCCTTGCACATAACGTAACACTCGTTTGAGTGCTGCCATGTGATCTGACATTGGAGCATGCATATGTAAGCAGATCTGCTGAACAACATATGAGATGTCAGGCCTAGTGAATGTCAGATATTGTAAAGCACCCGCTAAGCTGCGGAATAAGGTAGGATTATCACACGGAGAACCAGATGTACTGCTGAGTTTAGACTTGGTGTCAACTGGTGTGGAGGAGGCATTGCAACCTGTCATGCCTGCCTTGCTGATGATAGATTCAGCATACTTCTTTTGGGAGAGAAATAAGCCACCTGTATGACGAGTAACAGAGATGCCAAGGAAATAACTCAGAGGACCTAAGTCCTTCATAGCAAATTCCACACTAAGAAGATCAATGAGATATCTGCGTAAAGTCTCAGATGATGCAGTAAGAATAATATCATCTACATACAATAATAGATATGCAATATCAGACCCCTGGCGATATATAAATAACGAATGATCACAAACACTGTGAATAAAACCAATAGTGGAGACAAACATAGCAAATCTATGATACCAGGCACGAGGTGCCTGCTTTAGGCCATAGAGGGACTTGCGCAACTTGCAGACATAATCCGGGTGAACAGGATCCCGGAAACCCATCGGCTGATACATATACACGGTCTCATGTAAATCTCCATGAAGAAATGCATTCTTCACATCTAACTGGTGAATGGACCAAGAGTGAGATAAGGCGAGAGTGAGAACCGTACGAATGGTGGCTGGTTTGACCACTGGGCTAAAAGTGTCGCCACAATCAATGCCAACCTGCTGTGTCTTTCCATCCCCTACAAGACGAGCTTTATAGCGCTCAAAAGAACCATCAGATTTCATTTTATGACGAAAAATCCACATAGATCTAATAATATTGACTCCTGAAGGACGAGGAACCAACTCCCATGTGTTATTTTTAATTAAAGCATCATATTCGTCGTGCATGGCCATTTTCCAGTTAGGATCATTTAAGGCCAGTACAGGATTTTTGGGGATTGGAGACAACGTGGCAGAGGTGTGGAAGGCATATTTGGGGTTCGGTTTAAATATACCGTGAGTCCTACGAGTGATATGTGATGTGACCTAATCTCCATCCTGGATCTCGTCTGGCCCAACCGAGGGGAGGGTGCGTCCAAGAAAGAAGAGACTAGAAGGAGATGGACAGGTCCATGATACATTTGAGTAAAGGCCCGCTCCAGGGCCCAGGGGCTTCAGATGATGACACTTGGCATCATCTTACCCTCTTGAGAGTAATCTTTTCTCTCTCTCCTATTAGTATAAATACTACTATTCATTCCTATGAAAAGGTATTGATTACTAGAGCATTTAAGACTATATTAACTAAAGCACTCCTCATTCCTTTACTGACTTAGGCATCGGAGTGTCTGTGGCCGGCAACGGTCACGCTTTCAGGTGTAGCAGCTTATACGAAGGACGGACCCTGGCACCCAAGGCGCGCCCCAACCCTCGGCGCACCATTTCCACCCGAAGGTTCCAGGCTCCTGCCAGTGTTAGTAGTTCAGTTGGACCCTCGCCCTTATTGGACCACCCCGAAGGCGAGGCCCCGATAAACGAGAGTCCATCATTGGCGCCGTCTGTGGGCTCGAAGCAAGGTATAATGGAACACATGAACAATCATCCATTACACGAACAACCCCATCCGCAGATGGAGGAATCTACGAGCCTACCACCTCAGCCTCAAGTTCCTATGGTCTTTCCTCCGGAGATCGAGGCTGAGCTAAATCGAAGAGTACAGATTGCTGTAGAAATGGCCATGGCAAACATGGCCCAGCAACAGCAACAACAACAACAAGAAGCACAATCAGCCCAACAAAGGCAAGTTCCATTGGAGGAACCGTACGAGGCTTCACATAATCCTGTTAATAACAGAGTAACGGAGAGGTCGAATAGACCGGCAGTACCCCAGGGCGTACCTGCAGCTCCGTATACAGGTCAAGGATTACACCACTCTGAGAGGCTTTCAAGGCCCGCACCACCTCCTCAGGAGGTGCCTGCAGCTCAGGAGACACCTACATCTCAAGAGGCATTAATCAAAACAATGAAAGAAGAGATGGATAGGTTTAAAGCTTCAATACTGGCCACCATCAAACCACAGGCCGCATACATGGTCCCACAAACACGCATGCCATTCTCGGAGAGGTTAGAGAATAAGGCAGTCCCACCAGGTTATGTGTTGCCACAGCTACGGCAATATAACGGAACGGGGGACCCACAAAAGCATTTGAGGGGGTATACGGCACAGATGATAGTCTCGACCCCAGATAGAGACATGTATGCTAAGGCATTCCCAAATAGTCTGACAGGGAAGGCATTGGATTGGTTTATGCAATTGCCACAAGGAAGCATAGACACGTTTGACCAAACAGCATTGGCATTTCTGGCAAAGTTTGGTTCGGAGATAAACCAGGAAGAGGACGAACGTGTCTTACTTGCCATTAAACAAAAGAATGGCGAAACACTTAGGGCATACCACAAAAGGTACAACGATAAGTTGCTAACGATTCCAACTGTGGACTCACGCCTAGCATACATGGCCTTTTATGAAGGTCTTCAATATGGAAAATTGAAGAAGGCTTTGACCCTACAAAAGCCATTGGGTAAGGATGAACTTACGGCTCAAGTCCGTAAGTACATCGACGTGGAGGAACTAAAGCTCAAAGATAAGGAGCCTAAAGACCTCAGGGATTCGGTCCTCCACAAACAAACTTCCAAGCCCAAGGTATGGGAACGGTTACAGAAGCCTCGAGGCGCGGACTTCCCAGCTGCGACACAGGGAAGAAAAAATGACTACGTCCCCAATCTACCTAAGCTAACAGCAAACTGCACTAGCTCGAGAGGGGGCAGAGGCACGGCTAGTCTAAACGTGTCAATTGCGGAGGTATATGCAGCTATTGGGGATAAGAACATGTTACCCAAACCAGCACGGATGCACACTCCATACTACAAAAGAGACAAAGCTAAATATTGTGAGTACCACAAGGAAAGTGGGCACGACACAAGAGAGTGTCGTAGCTTGGAGGAGGAGATTGAAAAGTTGCTGGATAGGGGATATCTTCGTGAGTTTACAGATCACAAGAAGAAGGGAAAGGGCCGCGCACGAAGCCCATACAAGAAGGAAGATAACATAAAGAGAGAAAAACGGGACCAATCTCCAGTTATCACAGGAAGAATTAATACCATCTCTGGGGGGCACGCAGGGGGAGGTGACTCCCGCAATGCGCGGAAAAATTATGCGAGGAGAGAGGTGTATGCTTTCAGTGCTCGGGCACCTAGACTCACAGACCCCATAACCTTCACAGATGAAGATAATGAGGGAGTGGAGGTCCCCCATGATGACCCATTTATGATAGTTCCAGTCATTGGAACAACAGAGGTAGATCGAATGTTGGTGGACACGGGAAGCTCATCAGATATAATGTACCTGTCCACCTACGATCAGTTAAATTTGCCGAGGAGTAGGTTACAACCAGCTAACACTTCCCTCACGGGATTCACGGGTCATTCAGTGAACCCTGTGGGAATGATTGCACTGGATGTATCCTTCGGCACGGGTAAAGCCAGGACCTCGGTCCTCGTAAAATTCACAGTGGTGGATATACAGGACCCGGCATATAATGGTATCATAGGGAGGCCCACCTTAACAGCATTAAGAGCCGTCATTTCACCTGTGCACTTGAAAATGAAATTCCCAACTCCGCGAGGCATAGGTGAAATGGGAGGAAACCAGAAAAAGGCTCGCATGTGCTATTTACAGTCAGTACCCTCGGAGGAGAGAGGGGAAAAGCGAAAGAGAGAGCAGTGTAACCAGATTAGGATTACAACGGGCAAGGAGCAGGATAATTCTCCAAAGGAGAAACAAGTGGAGACGTACGCCCCACATGAGGATGTGGAGAAGGTTCCTTTTCAACCTCAGGACGAGGCTAAAACTTTTAGAATTGGAACCAAGTTAGACGCGCCTCATAGGCAGAAACTGATCGCACTGATCCGCAGCTACCAAGACGTCTTCGCATGGGGACCCCAGGACATGCCTGGAATAGATCCAAGAGTAGTGGTACATAGACTTCATGTGGAACCCTCGTCAATACCAGTCAAACAAAAGAAGAGAACGTTCAATGAAGCTAAGAATAAAGCAATCAGAGAGGAGGTCGAGACTCTGATAAAGGCCGGGGCAATTGAAGAATTGAAGTTTCCTACATGGATTGCTAATGTGGTTTTAGTGAAAAAACCAAACAATACATGGAGGATGTGCACAGACTTCACAAGTCTGAATAAGGCATGCCCCAAAGATTTTTACCCACTACCATGTCTGGCAAGGTTGGTAGATGGAAGTGCTGGTCATGAAGTTTTTGATTTCATGGATGCTTCCAGGGGATATCACCAAGTCAAGATGTGCGAGGACGAAGCCGAAAAAACTGCCTTTATAACAGAGTATGGTCTCTATTATTGGAAGGTTATGCCTTTCGGCTTGAAAAACGCAGGGGCCACATATCAAAGAATGGTCAACAACATGTTTTCATCTCAAATCGGCCGGAATATGGAGATATATGTAGATGACATGCTTGTAAAAAGTAAAGAACGCGCAGACCACATCACAAATCTGACCGAGACACTGGAAAGGCTTCGCCAGAACAAGTTACGGATAAACCCTGATAAGTGTTCCTTTGGGGTTACGTCCGGAAAGTTTTTGGGTTATATGATCAGTAAGATAGGGATAGAGCCGAACCCAGACAAGATTAAAGCTCTGATTGACATGCAGCCACCCAAGAGTTACAAAGAATTGATGAGGTTGAATGGGTGTTTGGCAGCTTTAAGCAGGTTTATCTCAAAATCAGGAGAACGCAACCTCCCTTTCTTCAAAAATCTAAGGCGAGCCCCTACAAAATTCCATTGGGATGAGGAATGCAACAAGTCTTTTGAGGAGTTGAAACAATATTTGGCTAGTCCTAAATTGTTGACACACCCAGATCAAGGGGAAACCTTACAATTGTATCTAGCCGTGGCTGAAGGGGCGGTAAGTGCGGTGTTGGTTAAAGAACAACAAAACATCCAGAAACCAATATATTATGTAAGTCACGTGCTACGAGGCTCGGAGGTCAATTACCCATTGATAGATAAGTTTGCATTCACACTGGTTATTGCAGCGAGACGTCTAAAAATTTATTTTGAGTCTCATCCCATTGAGGTGGTTACGGATCAGCCTTTGAAGAGAATCATATCAAGCCCTGCCTTATCAGGAAGATTGACTACCTGGGCTATTGAACTGAGTGAGTTCCATATATCGTTTGTCCCTAGAACGAGTATTAAGGCTCAGGCCTTGGCCGATTTTGTCAATGAATGCACAAACCCAAGGAATGAGTCAGACCCAGGCCAGATCGAAGAGACATGGGAGCCCCTATGGATACTAAATGTGGATGGAGCTAGAAATAGCAAAGGATCGGGGGCTGGCATAGTACTCCAGGGCCCTCAAGAGGTACGGTTCAGTTATGCACTACGGTTTACCTTTCCCACCACCAACAACGAGGCCGAGTACGAGGCATTGTTGGCGGGTCTTCAGCTAGCCAAAAGCTTAGGAGTCCGGGAGATATTGGTCAGGGCAGACTCTAAGCTTGTGATAGATCAGGTAAATGGCCATAGCGAGGTGAAGAGCGAGTCTCTAGTGGTATACCAGACAAAGACAATAGCAATGACACAATCCTTCAAGAAGATCAGCTTTGAACATGTACCAAGGCTGGAAAACAAAGAGGCAGATTATTTGTCACAGCTAGCTACGGTTTGGTATGAAGACTTACCCAAAGACACCTTCGTGGAAGTAAGGGATATACCAGCTCACCAAATAAAACAGGTGCATACTGTCCTACAAGAGGAGGAGGATTGGAGAACACCTCTCGTCAAATATCTAACCCAGGGGGATTTACCACTCAAGGAGGAAGAGGCACGCAAAGTAAAGACAAGGTCCTTCCGTTTTTGTGTTTTCGATGGGGAATTGTACAAAAAGTCTTGGGACGGTCCCTTACTCTTCTGTGTGGCCACAAAGGACGCGGCTAAGATATTGGCGGAGGTACACAATGGTTGGTGTGGGAGTCATATAGGAGGTGGAGCCTTAGCCTTGAAGATAACAAGGACAGGTTATTTCTGGCCAACATTAAAAAGAGATTCTGCAGAGTTTGTCAGAAAATGCAACGCTTGTCAAAGACAAGGCCCAGCCTCACACTTACCAGCAACGACCATGACACCAATAATCAATCCAATCCCATTTGCTATGTGGGGCATTGACCTGGTGGGTAAATTACCTAAAGCAAGAGGAAACGTGGAGTACGTCATAGTAGCCGTGGATTATTTCAGTAAGTGGGTGGAGGCCGCGCCGTTAGCAAAAACAAAGGGCGATGATGTGGTAAGATTCATATGGAAACATATTGTCACAAGATATGGCATACCAAAGATCCTGGTGTCAGACAACGGCCCGCAATTCGAAGGAAAGGTGTTGAAGGACTTTTGTCAGAAATATGACATCGAGCAACGCTTCGTTCCGGTCTACTATCCACAAGCAAATGGTCAAGTTGAAATGATGAACAGGGTTATCTTTAATGGTATCAAGAAAAATCTACTACAGGCCGAAACTTCAAAGGGCAATTGGATTGAAGAATTGCCAGTGGTGCTATGGTCTATGAGGACAACACCTTCAAAAGCAACCGGCGAGACTCCCTACAGCTTAGTTTATGGCTCAGAGGCATTACTCCCAGCAGAGGTAGGACTACCCACATTCAGGCAGCGAGGCTTTGATGAACAAAAAAATGATTCAAGGCTACGTCAAGAAAAAGACTTCTTGGATGAGAAGAGAGACGAAGCTTTATATAATACACAAAGGTATAAAAGCTTAATGTCCAGAGCATACAACAGAAGGGTGAAGAACAGAGCGTTCAAAGTTGGAGACTTGGTTCTAAGGTCATACCCAGCAGCTCATCCAAAGGAAGTCAATAAGCTTAGCCCAAACTGGGAAGGCCCATACAGGATCGCTGAGATCTTGGGAGCAGGGACATACAAATTACAAGAGTTAACCGGAGAGCCTGTACCTAGGACGTGGCATGTGACGAAGCTAGTCAGGTATCATTATTAATGAGAAGGATATGTAAATCCTAAGGAAGGAACACACTTTTGTAGAACTGTGAATTTCAATACATATTTTATGCTTGTCCGAAGAAATGTTATTGCAGGAGTCACGCAGAACTGAGCCTCGGATACGTCAAACACGATTATCCGAGGCATCAGCTAAAAGTCCAGAACTCTCATGTGACCTCTCACAAGAGTTTCGCAAAACTGAGCCTCGGACATGTCACAAACATTAACCGAGGCCTCAGCTAAAAATACAGAACTCTCATGTGACATATCACAAGAGTCTCGCAAAACTGAGCCTCGGACATGTCACAAACATTAACCGAGGCCTCAGCTAAAAATACAGAACTCTCATGTGACATATCACAAGAGTCTCGCAAAACTGAGCCTCGGACATGTCACAAACATTAACCGAGGCCTCAGCTAAAAATACAGAACTCTCATGTGACATATCACAAGAGTCTCGCAAAACTGAGCCTCGGACATGTCACAAACATTAACCGAGGCCTCAGCTAAAAATACAGAACTCTCATGTGACATATCACAAGAGTCTCGCAAAACTGAGCCTCGGACATGTCACAAACATTAACCGAGGCCTCAGCTAAAAATACAGAACTCTCATGTGACATATCACAAGAGTCTCGCAAAACTGAACCTCGGCCATGTCATACACATTAACCGAGGCTTCAGCTAAGAATCTAGCTCTCATGTGACATATCACAAGAGTTTCGCAAAACTGAGCCTCGGACATGTCATACACATTAACCGAGGCCTCAGCTAAGAATCTAAAACTCTCATGGGACATATCACACAAGGTTATACATAACCCAAGACCACCTAGAGGGGACCATAAAAGTTTTCAACCTTCTCAATAGGGGCTCATGGTATGGTTAGATCAAATACAAATAAATATCAGTACCACAGATACATATTTGCAAGGGGGCAGCTATACCAGGAGATACAAATAAAAACAGAAGTTAAACATCATTCATTTCATAAAAACCAAGATTACAACAGTGTTTACAATTTAAGGAGGACATATCTCCGATAACGAGGCAGAGGGGTCGGGCAGATCCTTCAATGTCCTAAACTCACTAGCTAAAGAGGCAAGCTCAGGACACTTCTCCGAATTTACAGCTACAAATTCAGATAAAATACAAGATTGGGCTTTATAGATTGTGGCACGGTAGACGGGGCTCTGCATGAATTGATGAACTTGTTGGCTAACAGTCACCGGAATAGAGTTCTTCAAAGCGACCGTGGCTTTAGCGAGTTGAGCGGTCTGGCTGTGAAGAGTGGCATTCCTTTTCTTCAAGTCCGAAGCTTCGGCTTGAGCAGCTGCAACTTCGGATTCCTTTTCACGCTTCAGACGCTCGTTCTCAGCCTTCAGCTTAGCCAGCTGGGCGCGGCAGGCCGCGGACTCCCTCTTCTCATTCTCAAAACGAGCCTCCATCTCTTTGGCTCCACTCTTCCAAGATTGGCTCAGTGCCACTTCGGCATCCAGCTTGGCTCGGGTGTCCGTTAGCTTCGTCTGGAGTTCATCACTATACATCTCTGATTGGCGAAGCCGTCGTCCCAAGAAGTATATCCCATTGGCTTGCTGAAAAAGACAGAGGTTAAACAAAGAAGGGTGCCATAGTAAGTTGGAATATGGCTAAGAACTTACCTTTAGATTCTGATGCAGAACCTCCGCGGTCAAGTCTACAGCTTCGTCTATTTCTTCTAAGACCTCTCCTTCTCCCTGCAACATCAAGGGTTTAAGGGCAGCGAAGCTATCCTCCGGGTGGTCCCACGTAGACTCCTTGTCTATTACCAAAGCTGCGCCGGGAAGAATGTAAGGCGTGGCCATATACTTTAGTGTTTTCTTGACTTCCACAGGCCGGCCATCTACCATGAATAAGGAGCTACGAGCAGCCCCTTTTGTTACCTTGGTAGTGGTGCTTCCATCCTTCCCAGTGACGGGCCCTTCGACTTCAGCTGAGGCGAGACGAGCCCCTTTAGTTCTTTTAGTCGCGTTGGAGGATGAAGAGGGAGCTGCCTTCCTTTTAGCCGGTGTCTTAGAGGAAGTAGGGGCATCCGTCGAGCCCTTAGAAGCTTTGGTGGAGGTGGACTTCGCCGCAGGTCCCTTCTGAGATAGAGGTTGTCCTTGAGAAGGAGCAGCGGGGATTGATTGGATAGGTTGAGGAGCTAAGGGGACCGTGAGAGGATTAGGTATCACGGGCACATCCACTAAGGGAGCACGCTCACCCATCATCTGAGCAAAGTCCAGCTTCAAAGCGGAGGGTGCGGCTAATGCAGCATCCAGCACGCCATCTGCATCAAGGAGAAATGTTAGAAATTGAAGAGTAAAAAGGAGAAAGAAACCCTACATATGAAATAAGATGATATACCCCAGGACACGGTTTGAGTAAATTGTTTATTTACAAGACCCGCCAGCATCAGGCATCCTTCATCGCAAAAGGACGCCCAGGGTAGGGGTTGCTCAAAAACCCTCTTTATAATTTCAAAGTTGATATCGTCCTGGGAGAGGCTCTTAATCTTCTTCATGCCGTGACTTAAACGGCGAGGCTGCCACTTTGATGGGATCCCTTCACCAAAGTTTCCTTTCACAAGGCACCAGGCTCGGTGTACATAGGCCTCTCTAACTTTGGTAGGGCGAGGGGTACATAAAAACTTACTGTTGGGTTTAAAGGAAACATAATACTGTCCGTTATGGGTCATGGTAAAAAATTTATTAAAAAGACCGAGGGTAGGGGTGACTCCCGCCCGAGAACAGGCTACCTGGAAGGTCGTTATATTCAGCTGACCCATAATAGTGATTTGGCCAGGAGAGGCGGGAAGAGTAGATAAAAGAGTTTGCACGAAAGTGGAAAGAGGAAGACGAAACCCAACATTAAACGAAAGGATATGCATGGGGGTGAATCCATCTTCGTGTTTTAAAAAGGTTTCGCCACCATGGGGAAGACGAAGGAGGAAAGAAGAGGGTATCCCGTAAAATCTCCTAATCCTAGCTAAGTCTACATTTTCGTCTATGGGGAGGGAGTTGGAAATAAAAGCGGGAGCATTACCATCAGAGAAGAGTGAGGCTAACAGATCCTCCTCCGACTCTTCGGCCTCGTTCACAGTGTCATGTGCGGCAATGGAAGGTTCCGCCGCAGGAGTCCTCTTATCTTGAGAACCCACATTCATCAACTGTGGGGCTAAAGGAGAAACCAGCTCCTCTGGAAGTTTCAGCATTTCCTCCAGTTCGTGGTCTACTTCTTCTTCAGAAGCCACGCCCTCCTCTGAAACGATAGTAATGGGGGAGTCGGGGGAGGAATGACTCCGAGGGGGCACGCCTCCGGCTACCTCAGAAATGGGAGGCAGATCAGCAGTCTTAGTAATATCAAGGTCAGAAGCTTGGTCCACGGCCTGGTCAGGGACAGGTACGTCCTGGGACATCTACAGAAAGGGGAAAGTCACTATAAGACAAATCATGCTACGAAAATCAGAGGAAGGGACTCGGTCACCGGACGTACCAGTTTGTCATTAGATTGGTAGGCCTCGGAGTTAGTGCCGTCCATGATGATATCTACACACCAGAGGAATCGTGTTCAAGAAGATAGAGAGAAAGAAGTCTAACAGTCCCAAATCGGTGAATTTACCATAACACCCTTTTGTTCAAAATTCAAAGTAAAAGAAGATCAAACACAGGAATTCAAAGAGTTTTCAAAACCATCAGTAAGAAACTCGAGTTCTTGAGAAAATCACAGAACGTTGACATCGGAAAGAAACCATCAGAAACCATTTGAAAATGACATGAAAACGAGAGAGAACCAAGTTGAGAAAGAAGAAAACTTACCTAACCGAAGGGATGTGAAGAGGTACGGTAAGAAATTAAGGGAATAACTTGCGGATGAACAGTAAACTACAGAGAACTTGCTAGTTGAAGAAGATGAAAAGTACAAAATGGAACTGCCCACTCGCCTTTTATAGACCTCAGCCTTGACTCTTGAACTTCCTCTCCAATCGTTGGCGGACACGTGGCGTGTTGACGGAGATCCCAATAACTGGGTTGGCAGTGCCTCAACAATCCTATGCTTATCTTCCGATTCACGTCCATCCTACCACTTGTGGCTAAGGACCTAAAATAGGAAGATAAGGGGGCAATGATGTGACCTAATCTCCATCCTGGATCTCGTCTGGCCCAACCGAGGGGAGGGTGCGTCCAAGAAAGAAGAGACTAGAAGGAGATGGACAGGTCCATGATACATTTGAGTAAAGGCCCGCTCCAGGGCCCAGGGGCTTCAGATGATGACACTTGGCATCATCTTACCCTCTTGAGAGTAATCTTTTCTCTCTCTCCTATTAGTATAAATACTACTATTCATTCCTATGAAAAGGTATTGATTACTAGAGCATTTAAGACTATATTAACTAAAGCACTCCTCATTCCTTTACTGACTTAGGCATCGGAGTGTCTGTGGCCGGCAACGGTCACGCTTTCAGGTGTAGCAGCTTATACGAAGGACGGACCCTGGCACCCAAGGCGCGCCCCAACCCTCGGCGCACCATTTCCACCCGAAGGTTCCAGGCTCCTGCCAGTGTTAGTAGTTCAGTTGGACCCTCGCCCTTATTGGACCACCCCGAAGGCGAGGCCCCGATAAACGAGAGTCCATCAATATGGTGAGGAGGGAGTGGAGAAGAGTGGGATGGTGACGTACGAGAGTCATTGTTAGGGAGGTTGGGCGGTGATCTGGGCATGCTGGAAGTGTAGGCTGGTAATGGGCCGCGGGCTGGGGAGCTGGGACAGGCTGCTGGAGCCGTGGAGGAAGCTGGGCTGGAGGATTGACGGGCTGGATGGAGTGCACTGGAGGGTGTGGGCTGTAGAGGAGAGCTGGGCTGATCAGGGAGGGAGGAATGGGTCTGGTTCAGAGGTGGACTGCTGGTAGGCGGACTGGGCTGGGGCAGTTCGGCTATTTCTGGGTGAGGGGGTTCATGAAGGGTGGAGGATGGTGGGTCGGATGTGGGGGAGGTGGAGAAAGGGAAGTAGTTTTCGACAAAGGTAACATGACGACTGACGATGATTTTTCTGGTGGAAGTGTCGTAACAGAGGTAGCCCCGATGGTTAGTGGGATAGCCGAGGAATATACATGGAGAGGATCGAGGTTGAAGTTTATTTATGGTGGTGGAGGGGAAAAGAGGATAACAGAGACAACCGAACACACGAAGATGATCGTATGTAGGTTGTCGATGATATAAGTAGTGTGTGGGAGTGAGGTAAGATAAATTTTTGTGAGGAAGGATATTAAGAAGATGGGTAGTGGTTTGAAGAGCAAAGTGCCAAAATTTATGTGGGGCGGAAGCATGGGTAAGGAGAGTACGGATAATGTTGTTAATTGAGCGAATTTGACGTTCGGCTTTACCGTTTTGAGGGGAAGTATATGGGCAAGATAGACGAAAGGAGATGCCTTGAGAAGCACAGAATTGAGTGAGATTGGTATTAGTGTATTCAGTACCATTATCACATTGAAGACATTTAATATTTAATTGAAATTGAGTTTTAATGAGAGCATGAAACATAATGAATGTAGGATAAACTTGAGATTTATGGGAGAGGGGAAATGTCCACAAAAAATTAGTGAAATCATCGAGAAAAAGTAAGTAGTAGCGATGGCCTAACGTGCTGGTGACAGGTGAAGTCCAAATATCGCTATGTACAATATCGAATGGACAATACAAGTGCCTATTTATAGACAACGCTAGACCTAGGTTTACATATGGGCTAGGCCCGATACAATAATGACAGTAACCTAATCGTACACTAATACTTATGCAATATCCTAGTCGTACAATAACACTTATGCTAATAATTTTGTTGGGAGGTACCCACAAACGAAGTCTGAAAAATTATTCCATGATGTTCAAAATATGCACGCATACCATTAAACTCCGTTCCATTATCACTACGCACAATTCTAACAGATGCACCAAATTGGCGTTCAATTAAAGCAAAATATTTAGTGTACATGGAAGTAACCTCATTTTTGTCAATCAATAAAAATACCCACACAGCGCGAGAAAAATCATCCATATAGTTAAAAAATACCGAGCACCACAAGATGAAACGGTATGATATGGACCCCAAAGATCACAATGTAACATCTCACAACAACACGAAGATTTATGTTCACTATGCGGAAAAGAATCTCTAGAGTGCTTAGTTTTATTCAACACATTATTACCACTACGAATAAAAGGAAGAGATCGCACTACTTTCTCCGAAGGATGCCCCAACCTCTTGTGCCAAAGATCAACCAAATCTGTAGCCTCAGAAAAACATGCACGAAAAGGAGAAACATCTCGAAGATAATAGAGTCAGTCTCGTTGTTCACCCACTCCAATCAGGGTCCTCGAAGTGCGGTCCTAAATAACAGATAATGAATTAGTGAATTGTAACAAGTAATTGAAATCATCGGCTAGATGTGAAATCGAAATAAGATTACAATTAAAATTAGGAACAAACAACACATGATTAAGAATCAATCCACAACGCGAAGTCACCTTGCCAAAGTGAGTAGCCATAGAACGTTTGCCATGGTAAACCCACCGAACAAGCAGGCATAAAACTAACATTATACAAACAACATAAATCACCGGTGACATGTGTAGATACACCCGTATCAATAAATAAAGTATCAGTAGAAAGCTTCCCCATCAATCGTTCATCATTAGATGGAGAAACGACTTTAGAAAATAAGCCAAACATCTGTTGTCATTGTTCAGTTGTCATACCCGGAAGTGGTGTGTTGCCGAGACTTGAACCATCCAGGTCCACATGTGAGGGCCCTGAACGAACTACGCGAACCTTTGCTCCAAACCCACGAGCATGTTGCTCAAACCGTGGTCCATCAGACTCGAACCGTGGCGCACCAAACTGCCCACCAGGCTGCTCCAGTGGAGGAGCATAACGCACACCACCAACTACACCAGGACCTCTGCCAGCCGAACCAGAACTAACCCCGGACCTGCCTCTGCCCCCGCCACGGCCTACACCTTTGGAGCGCTCGTTCCACAATTCTGGATACCCATTATAGCGAAGCAAGTCGCCTCGTCATGGCCAATGCGTGAACAGAATGTGCAAGAAAGTTTGGATCGATCAATTACCTCCAAACGATGAGAAACAAGAGATTTACGTAAGGATCTCGACCATTCTTCATAATTACCTCCACTAAAAATCACATTAGTGATGAGGCTGTCGGGAGAGTCATGTGAATTAAGATGATACGAAGAAGACGTATCAATAGGGCCACCAGGGGGCTTACTAGGAGGAGTCACAATTGGTTCTGTATTGTCTACTATATAGTCATTGTTGAATTCAAGTAAGAGGAATAAAACAATATAAAAAAATGTGATATTTATGAAGGCTGGTGAATGTCGACAATGTCAACAATGATTGGAAATTTTTGATGATGATGGTGTGCAATGTTTACGGATCGTAATTAGCTCTGTGATACCATGCTAAGAATGAGTATGATGAATGCCTTAGCTTTATTGATAGAATATCTTACAATATATATTGCTCATGTTCTAGGGTATTTTACATTACAACATGGGCTAAGCCCAAAATAATATTATACACAAATATATACCATGTATAACCTAATAGACTCCTCTTAATATTAAGTGAACCTTGTGTTACAACGGTTACAAAATCTTACTATATATAAAACGGGAAATGACTAATTAAAGGATGTTTTGCATCAACATTTGTTAAGAATATAAAGGGAGTAAACCAAGATCTTATATATTGACCCGAGAGGACACCGATATCCGATGTGAGTGTGCATCTTAACAACATTGAAGCCCCGCGTTTTGCTTCATGAATCTCACGTACTTACATAAACAATTTTACGACTTTGGCTTAATCAAGCTCACACCAAAACAGGTGCTCCTATTATGTTCAAATAGCTTTATATTAGCAAGTTGTATTTATACGTGACTGGTACTCGAACCTTCGCTTGAAGCATTTTCTTTACCCTTTTTACGTTGGATAGAGAGAGGGAGAGAAAGCAAAAGCGATTTTGTCAACCTTTATAAATTAAACTTTCACCTTATTTATTGAAATAAAATTTAGTATAATTATTAAATTTTTATAAAGTACAATAATTATCCTCTAATATATCTATACTATCTACTTTCATTTTCTCGAACATTATTCGTGTTATGTTATTTTGCACATTTATAAGCTTAGTTAACATATATACTCAAGGACAGAACCAGCAGGGGTAGGGGTATGTGCTCTCTAAATTCTTGATAACTAAAGATATATGATATAAGTTTTCATTTTCTAAACCGTGACCCCTCTGTATTCCTATTATCACAAACATCTAGTAAGGTTTAATCTCCTGATCACCGAAAGATGAGTATATCCCTATACTTCTATCTTATTACTGTTATATTCCAATTTTGATTCAAATTAAAATGATAGATGACTTAATAAAATGATATGAAAATTTAAAAGTTTTATTCATTAAATGAGAAAATTAAATGATATTAGGAATGATTGGGAACGATATTTTAGTGTCGACCTCTTAGCTAAGAAGTGTGTTGATTGGCCCCTCGCTTCACTTCATTTCATTTATTTTTTACCAATCTCACGCTGCCATCTGTCTGCCACGTCATCCCCTTTTGCCTATAAATAGCTGCAGACTCTTTCTTCCATCAAACCTCAGAAAATTCATAATTTATCAGAAATTAATTTAATTTAATTAAAATTAGCTCAATAAAATCTACCCGTTAGCTGATATGAAGGAACATTTTCCAGCGACTTACGGCGTCGCCGATGTCCACGTCATCACTTCCGGCCGCCTTCAAATTCGTGCACATTCAACCATTCTGGTACTACTTCTCATCAACTCATTCTCAATTTCATTTAATCAAATACTTCATTTCAAAATATTCCATTGAATTAAGCTGTTCTAAAATGAACTGAATTGTATTACTACATGATACTCAACCCTCTAAAATGTGACTTCTTCAGTCCTTTTATCGATGATTCATTTAATTTTTGTACAAAGTTAAATTCGAATATATTTTAGAAATATAGTTTTCGTTTATATGTTCGTAACAAATGAATGAAAAATGAATTTTTTTATTTCGAGACATTGATTCTTAATTAAGGATGGAGGAAATATTTAGTTTTAAATTTCAATAAATTATTGTGTTAGTTTTAATGTTTATATTTAACATTGAAATATGGTAAATAATTGCTTTTATATATAATATACTTTCTAAATTTCGTTTATATGCTTTTATCACTAATTTTCGAATGAAATTTGCTAATTCTTTTAGAATATACTATATGTTGATTTAGAATTAAATCCATATATTCTTACAAATACAGTATAATATATGTTCGTTTAAAATGTAATTTAATGCACTCTACTTCTATTAAATATTACTATCTCTAATTCATTTTAATAGACTCCATATTTTTTTAGTCATCAATTATTTTTTGTGTACATTATATAATATCACAAAAAGATATTTTTAAAAAATAATTAAGTAAGTATTAATTTTATAGTTTTTGAATTAGTGAATGAAAAATAATTTGTGATACAAATTTGATATGAAACACCCCAAGTCCAATTTAAAACGAATTAAAGGGAATCACATAATTATTACGATGTGAACTAAAGCTATGTGTTAATTAATGCTTCTTTATTTTTTCGAAGTACATGTAAATCTAATCAAACAATTAATAGTATTTAAATGCAATAATTGGAGAGTGAAATTACAGATAAATTTGTTGGATATTTTATTCAGTAGTAATTGTTAATTTATAAATTTTGGGTTGAATTATAGGCGGCAGCTTCACCGGTGCTGGAGAGTATTATAGATAGGCCGATGAAACATCCGTCAAAGAAAACAATTGCTATACCCGGCGTCCCTTGTAAAGCCGTTTCTGTGTTCATTCAATTTCTATATTCGTCGAGGTAATTTTCTGGTGGTTAATTGTTTAGCTGTCGCTATTCTATCACAAAATGTTTTTAAACATCAACATGTTTTAATATCGTTTTGTAGTCTTACATGTAAATAACAGGAAAATTATTTTCGAGTTTACCCAATAGTAAAGTGCAAAAAGTATCTGCGACTTCGTTATAGTAACTAAATGTTAGTAGTAGAATATCATCATTTTGATTTATTAGAAAGTTACTACTCCATGACAGTAACAGCCAACAGGAGATCTTTTCAAACTAACTGAATTAATATGGCCGTCCATGAATACTATAGTGTTGCCCTTTTCATCTGATCTGTTATACACACACCAAAAATGTGGAGTTTTGGTATAAAATTACTGTTTTACCCCCTATTTGGAAGTGTAAGTGGGCGAGAGAGCTCATTTGGGGGTAAAATAGTAACTTCATACCTAACACTGTTTTGAACACCTTCACTTTCCACTTCTTTAAAGTTTTGGTCGGTTGTGGTTGCTTGTAAGTTATGATGATATATAAGATATGTTTGATGTGTTTTCGCTATATTCCTATTTGTGTTTTCACTAAAAGAATATTACAATTAACATATTAATTGATGTGTCTGAATTGATCCATTATTTGATACATAAGATATGTTTGAAGTGGGATTTGTTTTGTTTAAGAATTAATGTACCAATTGGAACATATGATCTTAGGTGGAATTTCTTTTGTTTAGTTGTAGTGAGGAGCAAATGGACAAGTATGGGATTCACTTGCTTGTATTATCACATGTATATTCAGTGACACAGCTTAAGCAGAGGTGCAGCAAGGGCCTGGCGGAGAGGCTAATGGTTGAGAACGTAGTCGATGTTTTGCAGCTTTCTCGCCTATGCGATGCATGTGATTTGACGATCAAGTGTATGACATGGTTGTCCAAGAATTTTAGACCTGTTGAGGTAACTGAGGGGTGGAAGTTCTTGCAAGATAATGATCCGTGGCTTGAACTCGAAATCGTGGAGTTCATGGATGAAGCTGCATCGGTATGCTTCAAGTCCATAACTCCACCTTAACTAATTGAGAACGTTTCTTGTGTCATAATGTAGTATGCTGATCAACTTGTTTACTATATTTGATGTATAGTTGTGAATCTTGTATCTTTTACAGAGGAAGAAGAGGACGAGGAGGCATAGGAAAGAACAGAACTTGTATTTGCAGCTAAGTGAAGCAATGGACTGTTTGGAACATATATGCACCGAGGGGTGCACGAGCGTAGGGCCATACGATATGGAACCAGGGAAGAAGAAGGGTCCGTGTAACAAGTTTTCTACATGTCATTGCCTGCAGCTTTCAATCAAGCATTTCGCTACTTGCAAGATCAGGAAGGTTAATTTAGGGGGGTGTTCGCGATGCAAGAGGATGTGGCAGCTTCTTAGATTACATGCATCGATTTGTGATCATGAAACTGATATGAGTACATGCAAGGTTCCTCTATGCAGGTATGAAATTTGACCATAGTTTTTTTTCCTTCTTTTTGATGGTAGTTCGTTAAACTCATATGCTTGCTGTGTATTCTTGTTACACGAAAGGCTAAACGAGAGGTTTTCGTGAAGATCCAACTCGATATGATTCTTCTTCTCATTGATTTTTATGTGGCGGTAGATCAAACTCATATGCTAACTGTGTATTCTTATCACACGAAAGGCTAAACGAGAGGTTTTTGTGAAGATCAAACTCAACGTGACTATTCTTTTCATTAATTTCCTGTGGTGTCGATTAATTTCATATGCTAGCTGTGTTTTCTACTCACAAGTCACAAGTGGGTGTTTCACAAAAATGGAATGAAATAATGCAGTGGTAATGGATTCTCTAGCAGAACCATGGAAATAGATTGATCTGAAATATTCGTCGTCGATTGGATGTATCTTCTTAATTTCTGGAGGACATAATTTGGTTGTCATGTAGTACTAGGTCCCAGTTTAGGTCGACCATGTTTTTAGTAGCCTTCAACATCAACTGTAGCTCCATGTTGGACAAAATGTGGCCAGCCAAGGTGGTAGATGGTCACGTTCTTTCAATCCTCATCAGATGATTTGTTAAGAACTTTTGTCATTTACATGAATGATTGAGTGGCTGGCTAATCATAGCACATCTAGGCGCGATATTTATGTGATACGTACCAATAACGTGATAGTTTTAGATACTTCTTCGACACTGACTATATTGCGTATTAGGCCATGGATCGGAGAATAATATCTTCTTGAAATATCTTCTTGAAATATCTTTTAGTCGATTCTTTCAAGCCGTTATATCCTTTCAATTCTTCATTTCAGTCTCTAATGTCTTTATTGATGGATATATTGAAAGTTTCACTTACATGAAAGCTTTGGTTATTGTTGTATTAATGTATTGTCCTTGTTTAATGAACAGGCAATTTAAATTGAAGATGCAACAAGAACGATTAGGAGAAGACGAAACGAGGTGGAAAGTGTTGGTTAGGAAGGTCATCTCAGCAAAAGCCATATCGTCGTTGTCTTTGCCGATGAAAGGGAAGACGAACCGAGCAATGTCGTAAAATCAAGATAACCTGAGAGGCATTAAGTTATATAGAACGATGAAGGCGTTAAGGTAGATATATAATCGAAGTAAAGTATCCTTTTTAAGGGGTTACAATAGTGTTGATAGTGAAGGACTATTTAGTCTTCCTTAGTTATTGCAAGCAAATTGAGATAGGTGGGTTGTAAATTTAGAAATGGTGTGTTGTTTGAATGTTTATATGAGTGTTGATTTGGGTGTATATAATTCCACCGAGCATATTCCCACGACGCACTTTTTGCCCATTTTATTTTTAGCGGATGCACGCAAGTATCGGTCGAAATTTAACAGAATGACGTTTTCATACGTTTCCATTAAATACTTTACTCATTCAATACTAACCGAGCGTATGAAAGTATATTGAATTCCAATGAAATTTTCATCCGTTGGGAAGAAACTTCTCCTTTATTTTTAAATTTATACAACCGAATTCGTGGAATTCTAATTGGAATATTGGTTCAATGACGGAACCACGAGTTGGATGCTCTACGGAATGATGATTTTGTCCATTGAGTTGCTTTCCCATTTAAGGGGAACACCTGAAGTCGTCATTTTGTTATATTTCGACTGATACTTTCATGCGTTCACGAAGGGTAAAAGGGGAAAAAATTTGCATCGCGGAACTATGCTCCGCGAAATTAGGTTTTACCGAGTGATTTGCTTCAAATAGTGTTCTTGTTTCCCTAGCCTCTACTTGGATCAACCCACACAATACAGGAGACCTGATGCAGGAATAATATATTGATAGTTGTCCTATTTAATATTAAGATTCGCGAAAAATAGGGATACCACTTACATCAACTTCTAATCACAAACTAACACGTGCATATTCTTGTCAAGAATTGTGTCACGAATCGGTATAGGTGATTCCGGGCCCTATTATAACGTGCATCAATAAGGAATTCCCAAAGCCATTAACCATAAAGCAAAATTGTGAAATGACATTTGCAATGGACCATAAATGGAAGGGAAACTCAAACAGACAAATAGTATTCTCATTAACTAAAAACATGAAGCACACCATTATATAGAAGTTATTATATAGATACATAACATCAAGATTTATTCGAATTGATAACAATCACACAAGACATTGTAATGCTATAATAGATAGAGAGGAGGATTTCCTATTCGATGCAACAACGATACATAAGGAATTTCTCCATCGGGCGAGTACATTCCGCGCATAATAATGTTGCGGGAATGTCTCCATCGACCCCTGGAAAGATTAGGCGGTTGCAATGATGGGGTGGTTGGATGTTCTGCAATTCATCCTTTAGGCCATTTTCCCAGTCCACCGTCGCCTGAGCTTCCCAGTTAGCGAAATCTGGACCCAAAGCCTGATCAAGAACATCGCTCTTTCCCCCTACCGGAGTAGATGATCCTCTGCTGAATAACGCCCAACCTTGATCACTTCCATCGTAGCTAAGAATAGTGATCACTCCTTGTAGAATTTGGTCATTTTCGATAGCGTTGCCATGTTGCATCTTGGAATGTAACATGCTTTCTAGCCGTGTCCAAAAGAACCAAAACATTGTTGAATTCTCTAAGCAATTGCTGATTCCTTCGTTTACTATTGTTTCAGTGATCCTACGCACTCGCTCCTTGCCACTCTTCTTCCCAACATACATCATGTCTATTTCGATCCCTACTCGTGCTGCGATGTCTTTCACTAGTAAAGTGAACTTCCTGATCCATTCGATATCCTCTCCTCCGTACAAACAAATATGCCTATCTTTGGACATCTGCACATTTCATGACTATAGAGTTAAGATATATCATTGATTCAGGGTAGTTTAATTTGTATGTTCTACGAAGTCAAATATTTTATATTCTCTTGCTCTTGGATATAATGCAATAACGTAATGACTCATTGCACTGCTTACGCTTCTTATATATTATGAGGCAGTAAATAATGTTGATAGTGTTTTCACTTTACTGAGGTCCATTTGAAACAGCCTCCTTGATATCACACGGAAGGTTGCATATTATCAGACCCCCCACCCCCCTTTCCCGCTTAGGTGGGATCATCTTTGAATTCGTTAAGTCATGTTAGTGTTGATGTTTACGCGGGAACTAAAAGTGAAAGATAAGAGTGGATTTTACCCAATCAAGAATGTAAGGATCAATTCCGTCGACCAAGAGTTCGAGTTTCCAGGCTTCCTTTTCCCACAACAACTTTTCGTGGTTGTATGTGAAGGGAAATGCAAGATTTCCCCAGATCCAGAACATGTGAATTGCATTAAGAGATGCAACCTTGCCTTGTGGATCCAGTACAACCAGCATTGTTCTCCTCGTGAATCGCCATATCTCTTTGATGTATCTGATAACTGCAGGTTCCATCAAAGCAGGATTATTGATGGTGTACCATGGCATCAATTTCTGCAGCGTCCTGAATTTGTTCTCGTGTTCTTCACTCCATCGCACATTTGGTGTTGATGGCGTTGATGAAGATTCCGCCATTGGGATCCATATGATATCATATGGGAGCTCTTGCCCTTGTTGGTATATGTTGATTAGTATTGTCAGCTCATCAATTGAAATATCAAGATCTGAAATAAGTAGTAGTGTTGTTCTCCTCCTCAATGCTTCAATGTTGACCTGTTAACAATAATGATTAAGATTATACAACTCTTGTTCTCTTAATAATAATGGTTATGGTACATTGGGCGAGATAGTTGCACAAACAGTTCCCGGAGTTTGTCAGAAATCGAGACTTGGCTTTCAGATTTTGCATTGGTGCAATGGTAGTTCTTATAGTTACATGCTTGATGCATATCTGGTCCTTTCCATTTGCACTAACGAAAACTCTGTTCACTAAGTCTTGACTTTTACCAAACTCCGGGGACTGTTCATGTAATTACCTCTACACTCTGCTTAAAGTAGAGTTATGAAGACTCGTGGACTTGTGAACATACCGTAGCTTGTGTTCTACCAATTACTAAAGGTGCTAAATCATTGAGGAGATAGAGTAGCGCCTTAAGAACTTTCATGTTGTCCATATGGGCCGTCTCAAAGAGGTGAATGAGCATTGCGAAGTACTCAGCATGTTTCTTCTCGTCTGTTGCAATAATAAAAGAAATCATACATAAACATGGAAGATTGTGTGTGTGTGTTTGTTGTTCATATCAGAAAATTTTATGTTGAACTTGTATGCAGACGAAACTCATACCAATGTGCTGATGGCAGTTCCTGAGATGATTCCTGAGGTCTTCGAGTATGCTTCCAAGTTTGTGCACCAAGCTCTGCGGCTCCCATATGTCTGTTGTCGAGATCAATAACCTGCACATTCATTAACTGATTAGACCAATAGCGGTGAATGAATCAACCTACTCGCAGATGGTAATTAAGCATTCTGTTGACAAATAGGCTCTCATCCAGTGATAGTGTCCTAATTCAAAAAGGAATACATGAGCACATCAGCATATCCCAATGGCTACGATGAGGCCACGAGGCTCAAGTGTAAACAGGGCAGGGGTGAGGGGTCTGATAAGGATGGTGTGAAATAGTACGTAGAATTATCCCTGTGATAACAGGGAGGTTATTTCCGAATGACAAGAGAGTGAAGTGCAAACACTGACTACTTTAAAACAGATAAAGAAGCATAGGTAGTGTAATGAGCCCTTACTCGTAACTCATTCCGGGAAGGCGAGCAATCTGTGAGGCACAGACAACCATGCTGCGGATAGTCCAGTAGACAGCAGAAGGGATATGAGCCTTAGCAGCAACTAAAGAAGTATCATCATCAGAAATGTACTGTGAGGGAAGATCATTGAAGTCAATCACACACTTGGTCACTTCCAATACAACTTTCACAAGGTTATTGATGGCATCGAATCGAGGCTTCAGCCCCTGGGAATGTTCTACAAAGTCAGGCATTTGTTTCAGAACAGCCAAAGACTTTGCAATGGGATTCGACACGACCAGGTTAACCGTGAGCCAGAAATCTCCAAAATTGACAGAAAATGCACCCAGAGTTAGTACTAATTTGGCATCCCACTGGTAGGTGGATAGCATCCCTAGTATCGCCATGGTCGAGGTGTGTGCATCTCCTCCTCCTGTGCACTTGCATGCCAACTGCAATCAGTCATGCATGAATGGATAGTCAGAATTAAGTAGTCGCGGTGTCCTAGAAGTAGATATTACATTTAGTGCTGAGCCGGGTCTTGGAGTACCCCACTCTACTCCTTAAGATAACGAGACGGATAGTAACGAGTAAATTTAGCGAGCATAACTTTAGTACGCAACTCGACTCCTTATGATAACGAGTCGAGTAGTAACGAGTCTGGTTGTGTAATTATCCGGTTCTATTCCTTAATTACCCGGCTCCTTAAGGCGAAATGAAAAAAAAAAAACTTATTTTTAACAAAAAAGGAATACATTGGTATATTTGGAACATTAATAAATTACATAAAAGTTAATTATTTGAAATGTTGATGATAATTAAGTTCACAAAACTCAATTATAATAATATTTGAACACATATTAAATTAATACTTTGGTAGTTTGTTAAGTGCCCGGGTAATTACCGAGCGAGTCGGGTATCCTAAACGAGCACCACCTTCGGCTCCTACCCTACTCCTTAACTATCGAGCAGCCTATCGATTATTCGAGTAGTTAAGTCGGGTGCTCAAGCGAGTCACGGGGTACCCGACTCCTTTCCAGCACTAATTATATATATACACACACCCTCAATTTCTTTTTAATTGTCGTTCTAGCAATGCATGCATGTGAAGAGCTACTCTTTCTCAATTCTCGATAGCACCATGCATGTATATTAACAAATCAAGTATATATAATAATGAATGCAACACTTGAATAATCTTGATTAGTAAAATTCAGAACTTGAAAAATGTAACAAAGATGAATAACCTCGCACGAAATCTTTTGGCAGATATTAGATAAACCTTCGAGGATACCATCATATGCAACCATTGCAACTTTTTCCTCTAGTGACTCAACTGTTTTTTGTGTGTCCTGCACATCATTAATATCAGTCACTGACGGAGCCAGGAAATTTATCATATAATTAAAAAACTAAACAGATATCTCGAAAATAATACAAAAAGTACACGTTATACGTACGTTGTGATCATCGAACGAGGGCGAAATCTGATGGAGGAGTTCCTCAATGACTTGAATCATGGGAATGACATCAACTTGTCTCCCATCAGGAGTATGAGTTGAGGTAATTTGCCTAATCATGGCACTGTCTTCAGATGCTGAAAACATTCCTTTTTCACGCCTCACTGTTTGTTGATTCCTTGGTGTTCCATGCATGGCACTTGCCATCTTAGAACACTTTTCAGAAATTAAAAAAAAATATGATGATTTAGGTGTACTTATAAGAATGATTCTGTTCTTGTGTTTGGTATGTTTAAGGGAGATAGAAATGGTATGTATTTATAGTGATCACCAGTAGAAAATGGGCATCGTTTTATGTTCGATTTATGAGAGATAATTGATGGAATGGTCTCAGATAATGTGTGCATGTTGTACTTTAGTCCATGTAAATGTTCGCTTTGCGCAACCAAATGGTCTCTCATATTGACGTAAAACGTGCAGTTTAGTCCCTCTTTTGACGTTATGTTTTGACGGAAAGACGGACTAAAATGCACATTTTAGACCAATATCATGACTAAAGTACACATTTTCAAGAAATACTATTTCTGTAAAAAATTTAGCGTTTCCCTCAAAGGCGGGACTAAGCTGCACCTTTTGACGCCAATATTAGGGACCATTTACGCAGATCAAATATTTACTGGGCTTAAAGTGCAACTTGCACATATTATCTGAAACTATTTTGACAATTTTCTCGATTTATGAGGACGTTTAAGGATATGCAACTCGTTTTGGACCAATTAGTGAAAAGGGGCTTAATGAATCATATACTTTGCTTGTGAAGAGGGGTGATTATATATGGTCCTGTTTCTTTATTAAGTTAAGGTTAGAGATGATGGTCCCTCAAACCATATCATCATCAGTATTTATCTTTTTTTTAAGAAGCTTTTTTATTATGTCTAATAAACTATAAACCAATCATTGCATGTGGTTTAATTAGTAATGTTTTTTTATGGATAAGGTAGACCTCAATTCTCATCAAAACTATTACTTGAGTGAACTTTACATCTATGTTTTGATGAATAAAAAGAATGAATTAAATAATGGGGCAAAGCTTTGATTATATCATACATAGTTTATATGCAAGTTGCTAGTGGACTAAATCAAAATTCTGTTGTTATGATGGTATGATTTTTGTAGTAATATGATCTATTATTTAAAAGTTAATCACTGATAATAAAACATTTTTTATTTATATTTTGATAATAATTCAAGTTAATTCTCTAACGACGTTATTACTAAAAGCTGAGACAAGTCGGTGATTGCTGAAATGGTTCCCAGTAAGTCTGTAAATGTTTCACCTTTTCCCCATAAATATTACCGATGAGCAACTGGTCCCCGTAAATGTAAAATAGGTGCGGCAAACGGTTATAGATTATTTTGGGATATTTTTATAATTTCAAGACATATAGAGACATCAGACAACTAATAACATTTTGAACATTGGATCATCTTCCACACCCCCGCCCGCCTGCTTCCTCCCCACCCCATCCTTTGTGGTCCCACCCACCCTCCTGCTTTTCCCACCCTTACCACCACCTGTCCAGCTTCCCCAACCCTCATGTCCCCCTTCGTCCTCGACCTCTCACCCCTTCCCTCGGAATCGACCTCGACCTCTCACCCCTTCCTGATTCGACCATCGACCTACCCCTCCCCCCAGCCTTCCAAAGGAGCAAATGATTGTTTGCCCCTACTGAAATTACAATACTACACTAGAAAATAAGGGTTGAATTTATATATGTTTTTGCTTTACAATATTCTCTAAATTAGTAATTTTAGCTTTGATTCGTACGTGATGGGAGGTGCGGCCCACAAAATGGGCGTACACGATCGGAGGGGTGACGGAGCCCAAATTGGGAAGAATAGTGTGGGCCTCGTACGGTATCGCTCCACCAGACTTGGGGTTTCATAAATGTCCATATGCAATGCACATAATCTAGTACTAGTTTATTAAGAAAACTACAGATCAGTTCCTACGTGCACGGTACACTAATATATGAGTTGCAAGTTATCTGTTTATAATAAGCGACTTTGTCATAATATCGAAAAAACTCAAAACATTGAACTAATTTCGACAAAAGATTTGGAATTATTAAATGAGCAACTATTATATTTTTGTCTACATAACTTAAAACTTGTAAGTGCATAATATATTATAGATTTTTTTAATGAGAGGTTAGTCTACCTATTAACCTCATAAGATTTATTTCATGAACTTAACCCATTGGGATACACCAGGGATTCCTCCATTCACAACACTAAGCATGTAATATCCTGCAGGTGCAACAACATTTTTTGGAGGTGACTGAAGACGTGCCTTCACCACACCCTCTATGCTTCTCACCATCTCCACGCATTTTAGTTTCAACATTCTTTGATTCATCGAAACTGAATGTGTCGTAAATGGAGGCAAATACGCAGTGAATGTGACATTATCAGGCTTCGCCTGGAGATGAAACTGGACAGAGAACTCTTGATCGTATCTAATAGCCCCATTCGTCCGATTACTATGTATACTCACATTTTGTGGCCTTAAATGATCAAATTGAGCATCCAAATACGGGGGTTGAAATGCTTGTAACCGCAGTTCAGTAGGGTATTTCACATTTTTGAAAACATAACCATGGTTTTGGTTGCCACCCGCTACCAAAACTCTCCCGTCAGGAACAAGAACTGCAGATGATTGATACATTCTTGCGATTTTGGTGGCTCTAAGAACTGAAAACTTTCCCCTCCGTGGATTGTAGAGGTACGGTTCAAGAGCAGGAGAGGAAGAATTGTGATACAATCCTGCACAACCACGCTGAGCTCCATTTATGATGAGTACATCCCCTGTTGGAAGTAACACCATGTCGTTCATCAGGCGCCCCTTAGGCATGTTGTCCATCTTCCACTTATGTTCGTTACCTGTGATCACCATTCTTCCACAGGATCTCAAGCCCTTCAAGTCTTTGCAGGTGTTGATTCCTATAGTATCTGCATCCGCGCCTCCACATACCATAACTTCAACTTTCTTGAAACCATCTGAGTAGTCCAAGGGTAGAATCACAGATGAGCCAGAGCTGGGGAAAGTCCTGGAACTTCCCCCGGGCATCCGAGGAAAGTGCTTCACCACCTTGTGTGAGTTATAATCAAGCAGGATCGAATCACGGTTGGTGAAAATGAAAATATTGCCATCAGAAGAAAGATGCAGGAAGGGGTAAAGATTACTTGAATGTGGATGACTGTTGAAGGTCGTATCCAGGAATGGGAGCCTAAAAGACTTGTCCTTGTTGGATTTCTTCGGGGTAAACTCGTATGAAAATTCCATTGACCCCCCAACAACGATTACCTGGTCATTATCTGGGAGCGATAAAGCTGAAGAATAGGAACGACCTTCAGCTAAACGCTTTCTCCGTTCTTGCCAGTCACAACGACCATGATCACAGGGCTTGAAAACACGAATCAATTGTTTTCCATCATTGATGCCCCCCACCTGGATAATTGTTCCAGTATTCAAAATAGAACCAGAAGAATGGCGAGTCTCGCCTTCCAGTAACAGAGGTCTGACCTTGTTGCTCGAGATGCTATATTCGATAGAATGAGCAAAACAAGAAGGATCCCCTGAACTGGAATTAAAATGGCACCTTGATCCATTATGCCTATGCTTTAGTCGATAACCTGACTGGCCTGGTATTCCGCTACTGTCAAACAAAACCACAGTATCATGACGAGTTAACGCCATGTGCATCGCCACAACACCAGTGTTGTTTAACAGAAGCTGCCATTTCCCACTCCCCACCATTTTTTGGGATCCTCTGAGAGCTCCTGTAAATGTAGTGTTGGGCAATCCAGAGATGGATTCACTAAAGGCTACCTGCAAAACTGCAGCAATGGCGAGTATTTCGAGTATTTTCGCCATCTATACTTGCATGTTTCTATTACGAGGAAAAGCATGATGTTATATACAGATGGTACATGGCAGGCAAACTGTGAAGTGCATTTGGTCCATCTGGCAAATTTTCCTAAAACAGGATGCTTACTTTGCATGACCATGAAGTTTGGTGGTACACACAGAAGAAGCTTACCTTCATTTAACAATCGGTTACAATATTCTGCGTGGAGCTTAAGAGGAGAAACGAGTGCAATAACCCCGTCGACAATTAAAAAAGCTGCATTATAATATACAATTTCAATTTATTCGCAAGCAAATAATAAGATTGTGTAATGAAAAATGAAAGATGTTAATTGCTGGATAATTTCGTCCTCTATATTGAAAATAGTAAACAAGTTATGTACAAAGCAATAATAATATTGAGTATCCGTTACATTCATATCAACAAAGCAAAAACTAAAAAAAATGTGGCATTTCTGACAAATAAACGAGAACGTTGAATCATGAACTAGATAACTCTAGTGAAGCCTTGTACCGAAGATGCTCAGTACAAGGCTTCTAGTACAATTTTATCCTCGTCTGAATGGCATTTCTACATATAGGGCACAATTGAAGGTCCTGACCGCATTCGCAACATGTCTGCAAAATAATCAGAAGTTTAACAGATATTTTAAATACCGTTCCATATCTGAATCAAATTAACAGTCTGAGTTTATTATCAATACCTGATGTCCACAGCCAAATGCCATATCCTTTGCATTAGTGATACATATGGGACAAAGCTGAAAGAAGCAAGATTTATCAGACTCGTTAAAAAGTTTACAAGAAATTACACTCTTGAATTGTTCGGAAACTTAATGAGATACTATCAAGATATTGAGATTAGAACATAGTTTACATTATCATCAAAAGAACTTGCAGGTTTGCTTGCCGTTGCAGTTGTGTCATATGCAGCAGAAGGAGCACTTGGACTGCAACTGTTGTCTTTTGAAGGTTTGGATGTGCTTCGAGAAGCTGAACAGTAAAAAGGTGGGGGAAGGGCAACTCTGTCTACGTCTTTCCCTCTACAAGATCTGAACATATGACCAAACACATAGAAACCATTAATAATAGAATACAGCTGATAAAACCAGGAAAACAACCAATGCAGATTGTACTTCACCCCAACAAGTTTAGCTCGAGTGTAGCTTTGTATTGAGATGGTATTTCCATCAAAGCTGATAGAGCAAACTCAGCCTCTTTCCTTGTTCGTTCCGTGTTCTTTGACATTATTTCAGTAAAATTTACAAACTACACAAGGCATATGAAAGAAATAAGTCCAACGAGCAACGGTTTTATAGCGTGAGCAATCACAAAAAGGTGTCTGAAGAAGAAGCAACAACAGAAGACAGAAGATTTCAACCTACCTGAAAATTATCGAAGGCTCGAGCAGGAATATTGTCATCAAATTCCCTCATCATATCCCATGGCCCATCTCCAACACCAACTAAGACAATTGACAAAGGATACTCGCTGCATTGAAATAAACACATAAATTACATATAATTATTATTGCTATGTCCTATGGCGTTAAAGATTTTATAGTCCTTGGCTCTTGGATATACTGGAATAAATGAAAATGACTCTTACACTACCTAAACTTCTTGTCTATTCCTACCTCCCCTCCCTCCTTTTATCCTGCTTAGGAAGGAGCCTCTTCATAACGCATGAGGTGAGTTAATCGAATAGCCTAGTGGAAAAAGCTCTCGCTAGTGGCCAAAAGGTCCTGGGTTCGAAACTCACCTCATCGCTAATTTACAAAAAAGAAAAGAAAAGGAAGGAGCCTCTTCATAGGCATTGAAGCATGTTAATGTATTAAATACTACTCTCATTCTTTTTAAGTTGTCCTTTTAGGCATTTGCACATAGATTAAGGAAAATAAAGACTAGCCAAAAAGTACATTGAGAATGTAAAATGACAATCAATTGAAACTATATAATTGGTTGGTTAAAAAATTTATAAGAAAAGTGTTTAAAAAAAGTACATTGAAAATGTAAAAGTACAATTAATTATGCTAGACAGACAACTCTTTAGAACCAAAAAGTTAAAGCTAGAAGGACAATTAAAAAAGAACGGACTGAGTATCATTTTTGAAAATCAACAATTATTATGTAGATCACCTTGCTTTCACAATTGCCTCAACTGTTTTCCTTTCCTGAGGGCTCAACTGCCCATTTCCAGTATCAACGCTTCTAGTCACCTACGGAAAATAAAAGCAGGTTCAACACTCCGCAAAAATACTCCGAAGTTCCTCAATAATTCATTATATTATTCATAACCAACTCACATGACAACTTCAGTTGCGTACTGCCTTAAGTTTATTCTTTCCCATCAGTTCTTTCCCATCAGTTCTTATTTGAATATAAGAGTGTTGTAAGAGATTTTGTAGAGATGTAGAATAAAAGAGAGATGGAAAACTGGTTATAGTCCCGAGATGATGGCATACTAAGGCAGAATAGAATTTCTTAGTATGCTATAGCTTTCGAGGAATAAAAAAGGAACATCAATTTTCGAAGTATTACTACAAATTGGCTGATCAAACCACCCAGTTCATGTCAGAGAATCTTATTGGTTACTAAGAATGAATCTGGCACGATTTAACATGTGCAGCATATTCAACATTTGAAGTGATCAAACAGATTTACTGTTACTATAGGTACCTGGCCATCAGCTATGATTAGTAACACATGGTACTGCCCGCCACTTTCTTCAACAAGAGTGATAGCTTGTTCAATTACAGGAGCAAATGATGTTGGACCTGAATTAAGGAAAACAGGTGAAGGTTATTTATTGTAACAGAAGACCGTGAAAAGAAGTCTAAACAAGGAAGCATGCATTTAACACACCTGCAAGCCGTAACTGAGGGACTAGTTCTCTATATCTACTCAACACCTCCTCAAATCCGTTACAAACTTGATCATCTGGGTAAAAACTGAAGACTTCTTGGTCATGAGTTGTACCTGACAATGACAGGATTGAGTAAATATTTTACACTGAACGTTGAAAAGACAATAATAAACATAAGGAGCATCTTAAAAGTTTATACCATCTCCAAACCCAAAACAAGGAATCAAGTTATCCTCATCAAACTTGGATAATGTTCTCCCTATAATTGATATTGCTTGCTCGTACGGATTCTGCCCATCCCCAATGTCATGCAGACTTCTACGCTGGAATGATCTGGCTCCTAAACAGATTTTTAAATGACTGGATTATTCATTTCTAACGCGTATTAAATGCAGAAAGACAAATATAAGTATACCGGTCCACTCATTGCTCTTTGTAAAATCAATGCCGACTATTAAATTTGATGATTCTAGACCAGCACGATCAAGGGCCTCAGTAACCTATAAAGAATCAAGAAAAGCCAGAGTCAATGAGTGATGCCAACTAAGATATTGATGGAAAAGCATTTTCTGTAAATTGCCAGTTACTTATAAGTTTAGTACACATAGGAGGATTAAAACAAAGTGGAAATAAGAAGATCAATTTTTACAAAACCCATGGGGATATAAGATGATCGAATAGTAAAAAGGGCAACTTCTCATGAAATGTTATCAAGTTTCATAAATCAACTTACAGGTTAAAAATTAAACAGTTTCATATCTCTAAATAATTAAGTCAAGTCAGTATTCAATTATCAAGCTACCTCCTCTATAGTGTTGTAATTATCATTTATCTTAGAAAATTTCCTCTCAAGTCTTTTCCTTGACTCAGGAAGCAGTCCGCAGCGGTGACTCTGAGGAGATGGTGTCGGTGCATGACTGTAGGTGGATTGATCATGGGACGATTGTTGTGGATAACTACGCTGCGCATGTGGACTCTGCTGATAGCCTTGGCCCAAAGAACGTGAACTGGATGCATAGGATGAATAGCGGCCAGATGACTTTGAACTCTTTCCACCCATTAATTGTGTAGTGAAAAGATAAATATCTAATTGGAAAAAGGCAACAATCATCAGGAATAATACATCATTGTTGATATAATAAACATGACCAACAAAAAGGTGCCAAATGAAAATTGCCAACTACACTAGCCTAGCAATAGTTTCAGAAACTTATTACGTAATTGACGTTCAAGATCCAGTTTCAGAATAAGTATTACTTCGAACAGAAAATGTTTATGACAATCATGCATTCGCAAGGTAACACCAAAGTTAAGAAAGAAAAAAAACTCCGGAAGTATTTATAAGTCGATATTTCACCTCTGTTCACCACAATCTAAACAGACCATCAAAAAGCTGAAACTGTTACACTCTGACCACCCATGTAATTATCATACAGTACAAAGCATAACTTCCAAATTTAGTGTCAATGTACTACAAGTTTCAATCTTACACTAATATCTATTAAACAGATAATCCAAGACTAAGTATTAGTATGAAAACTTAAGCTTGCCCCCTTCTCTTTTCCATTCACATAGTCATATGAAATCTAAAATATAAATTTCCAATCAAATTTGCCCCCCCCCCCCCCCCAACCCAACCCAATTCCAATACATAAACAACAGAAGAAAAGATAAAAAAGGGATAACTTTAGAATTTATGTATAATACTCCTTGGCTTCATTTTTACTTGTCATTTTAGCTCAATTTTTTTTTAAAAGAATACTTGTCGTTCTAGCACTGAAAATTGTGCCTTTACATTCTTACTATTCTTTTTCATAAAACTATCAACCAACCAATGATATAATTCCAAATAATTGTCTCTCCATACATTTTTTTTTAACTACTTTTTATTTTCCTTAATCTATGTGCAAATAAGATAACGACAACTAAAAGTAAATGGAGAGAGTAGTTATCAAGAAAATGTTACATTGATTAATAAGTGAGTTGATGAGACAATTGAGTTATTCACTCATATTTCAGCTAGTTTCGAGAAACAACCTCTTTATTATCACAATGTAAGAATTCATACTATCCGACCCCCTTAAATCACTCAGGCAGGAGCCTTAAGGATCCCTACTATCCGACCCCCTTAAATCACTCAGGCGGGAGCCTTAAGTATCCCTACTATCCGACCCCTTAAATCACTCAGGCGGGAGCCTTAAGGATCCCTACTATCCGACCCCTTAAATCACTCGGGCGGGAGCCTCTTTGTTATCACAAGGTAAGGAACATTGATGTTGATATTTCAGCTATTTAGGATATAAAAAATTCTTCAATTTACAATGCAGAAAAACCTTTTCCTAACAAGTCAATCTCAGTTATTCTAGCCGACCAAAAAGCAAAAATTCATAAATCAGTAACCACAATTAAAAATTATAATAAATCAAATTGAAGTGAAGTTAATATTACAATGTAAGCCAAATAATGAGCACTCAAGAAAAGATTCACCAATAAATATATCAAGATTAATGGTTGAAGTAAAGTTAGCAATCTTCTAATAAAGTAAGCCAAATAATAAGCACATGAAAATATAAAAACAGTCCTCAATTGTCAATGCAGATTCTACAAATCAAGAATAAAATAAAGTTAATATTTTTCTAAGGATGTAAGTCAAGTAAAAAATACCCAAGAAAAGATTCTGCAAGAATTTATCAAGAAAAGGTTCTGCAATTAAATTATACTAAAGCCACTGAAAAGTCTAATATAATGAATGACTAACTACTAGCAGCCTAGTGAGCACGAGATATTATTCTAGGTCCGGATCGAGTCTATGATATGACAATAACAGATTTAAGATATATATATTATGTATAATGAATTAATTAATGAGCACCTTCTAGAGAATCACACCAGAATATGCAACAAGAAGAAGTGGTTCAAGTGGGTATGTGAGAAAGATGATAAGAGATGAAATTAAGGGGACAATTAGACAAACAAGTTGGTTTTATAGGACAACTTTTGAGGTGTTTTCTTGGTATTTTCCGAAGTGTATGCTGTTTTTCACTGTTCTTAGAATTCTACAGTTTCGCACTCACTAATTAACTACCAGGAAACTCCAATTTTTTTTCGGATTATGTAAGAGTCCTGTTCCTTTACATTTTCTGAGAGTCTCGTTCCGTTCCATTTCTATTATCCATCAATTTTTTAAAACTTTTATAAGAGTCCAGTTTGGTTACATTTTTGTAAGAGTCCCGCTCTATTCCAATTATATTATTTATCTATTTTCTTTTCAAACTTTTGTAAGGTTCAATTCTGTTACACTTCTGTAAGAGTCCTGTTAGGTTCCACTAGTATTATTTGTCTATTTTTGTCAGACTTTTGTAAGAGTCCAGTCCGATTACACTTTTGTAAGAGTCCCGCTCTGTTCCATTTTTATTATCTGTCTTTTTTCAAAACTCTTGTAAGAGTTTAGTTCGGTTACACTTTTGAGCACTCACATCAGTTATCCTAAAAGCTATTATAAGGAGTGAAACATTAGAGCATGTACATCAGCTCCCTCAAATGTTATTATTGGGGTTGAAAAAATAAAAATACAAAAAAACAATGCTTTATCAGCTCCCCTAAAATAATTTGGGCCCACAATATTTTTTCACACAACCATCAAACGTACAAATATTCACACTGCCAATATTGCAGTTACCACACTCCCATCAATTTTTTGTTCTTTCCCTCCAACAATTTCTTTTCTTCCCTCCAAGGATTTGCCGCCATTTTCTAGACTAATGAATTCATACATATCATTTTGATCAATTTATATTCTTATTCAAAGGTTGAAAGGCAATTTGTGTTTTCAGGTAAGCAATAATTTGGTCTCTAGGTAAATAAAATTGATTGAATTGACCATATTATATATTTTTAATTAATGATTTGGATTCTTGAATTTGGGTAATATTTATTTTTGATAGTTGATGTTAACTGAGCTTTAAAATTGTTCTTTTTGTTTCTGGATTTCTCATTATGCTCAATGAAAACACTAAAAAGATTGGATTTTTCCATTCAGATTCTCACTAACAATTTCCCAAGGTGAGTATTTGAGAGACCAGAATTTTTAAAAAGATAAAACTAGTTAATATGGGAATTGTTGAACAAGTGCAAGATTAGCTCAACTGGTTAGGATTCCCTTTTGACAGGTTAATGGCCAAGGTTCGAACCTTGCCATGATGAACCACATGTTTTTTCATTTCTCCCCTCGATAGAATTATTTTATTTTATTTCAGTTTTACCCCTTCTCTTAAGTTCTGTTTTCAAACTTAACCCACTCCTTCTATTTTAGTAGATGGATTTATTATATATATTTTTATCTTACCCCATCACTTAATTTGTATTTCAAACTTTTCCTCCTTCTTATTTAATAGATGAAAACATAATACTTTGTTTAGGCTATATTACATACATCTATTTAAGTTATAGAATGAATTATTTTTATAGATCAATTGAATATAAATGATTTTGTTTCAAATTAAAATTTAAAGAGGGATGAAATTCTTATGCATTAGATTGATTCTAGCTCTTATTTGTAATTTTCTCCTTATATTAATTGTTACTAGCCGTTTGTGCACAGTCCAGCCTGTGCGAACTCGTTCTCCTTATATAGTTACAGTTTTGTATAATTAATTAAATATTGCTGAAATTATGTAACATATATATGAGAAAAAATACAAAACATATAGTATACAATTGAAAAATTAATTTGAAAAGACATGTGCATGACTATTATATACAAAAATATACAACTACAGTGTGGTCACATATAAATTTAAGTAAATATGTAATCATGCATCGGTCTAATAAAATTTTGAATTCGAAATACATCTTGTCATCATTTACCATTCAATATTCAAACATTTTTGTCCTCATGATTCAAGAGTTCCTTTTTTTGGATTAAATTCACGCATGAGGCTTACCTGTTAATAAAAAAAAATCAAATAATACAATATCTTTCAAGTCTTCCCAAAAGTTTGGGCAAAAAACAAATAGACTACAAAAGCTAAGACAAAGCATAAGCTAATAAATCATACAAAATTGAGCAAACCAGTAACTAAATCAAGCTTCAACACTTCTTTCGGTAAAGGAACTAATGATGCTAAGTCCAAATGTAAGGCACACCCAATTGCTCGAGAGGAACAATGGCCTGGAGTTGCTATGATTTTTCTCCTTGTCTCCATACAATACTTTGACCGTCGTATCCCGCCTTTCTTGCTATAAAATCAGTAGCTTTGTTCCATTCCCTCCATACGTGATGAATGGATGAGTGAGTATCTGCTACAAATTGGGCAATATCGATGATCTTGGAAATTTAACCCCATGGACCTCATGGAGCTGTGACAACCTGGAACAAGTGCGATGATTCTATTTCCACCTGCAATTCAAGGTAATTATTAGTATAACACCAACGTAATAGCGCTTCCAGTACTTAGACTTCAGCATCAAAAGGGTTGATGGCCTCTACTGTAAAGGCCATGGCTGCAATCATATCGCCATACCAATCTCGAAGAACGCCCCCAGCTCCCCCGTATTGTAAGCCGTAGGAGCCATCAATGTTCAGGTTGAGGTAGTTCGTAGCAGGTCTTAACCAACCAACAACATGTGGCTGCCTTACATTATATCCATAATATTACATATATTGATCTCCAATTTCTGTTGCATATGGTACAACTCTAATCTACCTATTTCATTAATAATATTGAAATGCTAGAAAAAGAAGAAACAAAAGCACATCAAAATTTGACGAAATAAAAGAATGTTCATTCTTCTGTGTTCTATTTTTCTTATTTTTTCCCGCTCCTCCTTCAGATCTCTCGCTTTTGGTCTCCTTCATTCCTTCCACACTAACCACTTCTGCCTCCTGTTTTTTGTCTATTACTTTTGCTCGACTCGACTCGGAACAATTACCTTTCCAATTAGATTTGTTTAGATCAAAGTTACTGGACATCACTTTTGGGACAATAAATTTTCTTTGGGGTAGTGTTATAGTTCTAGTACATAATTACTGATCAACATGTGACTAATAGAAAAATATAGGATGTCAAAATCAAACTTCCAACTCCCTCCCATCCATCCCGCAATACACCGAGGATAATTGTACTATAAAATCTCCCCAACCTTTAAACATCAAGACAAACACTGAATTACATAAGGAGGAGGGAACTAACCGAAAACGTAACGATACAGAGAAGATTGAAAAGCAGAAGCTGTTGATGATGAATTAATATGTGGAAAAGGAGAAGAAGTGAAGCTTTTCATGTTCAGCTTCATCTTCGATCTAGACAATAATCGATCACGATGATTATAAGGTCGCCCAACCTGACAAATAAAGGAGACAAAACATAACACATTTACATTGAGTCAATCATGCCAATAAAGAAGCATAAAACCACATCTTCTCACTCTCACAATATATAATTAGTTGATGAGGCCTATTTTGACGATGTTGTGGTACTCGATTTGTTGACAACTAATATCACTGTTGAAACTTACATCATTTATGGGTAACAGAAAGTTGTAACATTGTCCAGCTTATAGAATGGTGATTTTTACACAATGAAGATCCTAAACAATCCTTGATTGTGCGAAACCTGAACTATGGAACCTGAGAAGAAAAGAAATAGCCATATAAAAAAAAAAATGAATCTTCACAGTAATTTCCTAAATCTCAATAACCGCTAAAACTTGAATCTTTACATAACCCAAACGGAAAAAAAGTCAAAACAAATCCAACTTGAATCATTCAGAAGTGGCCACAATCTCTTATCATACACACATAAGCAATTAGTCATTTTCCTGTCTATATATTAATATGGGCACCGAAGATGGCGAGGCAGTGGACATAAAAGATGAGCAACATACTATTATTCGAATAGTTTAATACTATTGAGTGCTATTAACACAGAGAATTTGGTAAGTAGCAACGGACAAATAATAAATAACTTTTTTCAGCAAGAGTGACAAATAAAAAGATAATGAAGAACTAAATATATTTTTTTCTAAAAGAGGGACCTCAGACACAAGTTGAGCATCAACGCCAAACCAAACATGATATGATTCTCAGTCAAACAGCCACTGAGAAAAGATGAAGAAAAACACAGCATAAACATAAAGAAAATCAAAAACGAACTTCAACTTTGTGACAAATAATTGGTGGGCAATTGGGAAAAGATGATAATTTCATACAAATAAACAAATTGTATAATCATCAAGAAAACAGAGCATAGTCATGACTCAACAAAAGACTCAAATTTTGTGATAAAAAAATTGATGGCCAATTTTTTTAAAAATGATAATTGTACATACAACTCGACAAATTCTATAATCATCAACAAAACAAATCATAATCATCAAGTAAACCAGCAAGTAACTACAATTTTAGTATAAAAAACTGATGGACAAATGAAAAGAAAAATTATGATTACTCATACAAATCAACAAATTGTATTATCATGAAAAAAAAGAATACAACTTTAATAAAAAAAATCAATGAGAAATTAAGAAAAAATGATGATTATACATACAATTGAACAAATCCTGAAGCTGATGAGTATTTCTTTACAATCTTCTCTCTATTTGTGCAAGAATCTTGTTTAATGTAACTGACTCTGCAAACAGGGGAAAACTGATTTCGGTGAAAACTTATGCCAATTAAATGGATGTGATGATTTTTCACTCAGATACAGTTTGAATCAACTCCAACAATACTATACCTTTTTCAATAAACACCTATACCTCATAATAACAAAACCCTGAAATCAAATTATTATATCATGAAACAATAATATGGGTCAGTATATTATACACCTTTATTCAAATTCTAATCAAACTCAACTCCAATAATAGTTCAAAACTGCAAATTCACAACAAAGATTCAACCTTTGTAAAGAATCATTGACTTTTAAACTATTTATCAAATCATTACTAATTATCCACTAATAAACTAAAAAATCCAAAAAAACAATCACCAACCGTAAAATTTTAAAATTTAACATCAAACATTTTGGCAATAATTAAAACAAATTCAATGATTAAATAATACCTTGTGTTGTTGTTGAGTGTCGGTTGCAATTGCCATTTTTGTTTACTAAGAGAGTAAATGATTTGATAATGGACAATTAAATTGGGACAGAGAAAATAAGAGCAAATGCTTTTGAGATGATCCCCGCTTTGAATTCTGATTCATTTGGGTTTCAATTGGGAGCAAATGTTTTTTCAGCACAAAGAAGCAACTGAATGTTGTTTTTCAACGTGGGGCTTCAAGACGTGGGGCTTCAACAATTTACAAAAAAAAAACTAATTCCCCCCTTCCCCAATTACATATAGGATAGATTTTGCACACTTTATTTGCTTTGATATTAATTTAGAATATGAAGATATTTGTATATGTAGTTGGTTTTCTCTGGATTGAAATTTGAAGAGGACTGAAATTCATCTGTTTAATATTGATTCTATTTTTTCTTTTTAATTCCCCCCTCCATGAATTTCTATTTTCAAACTTAGCTACCATATTAATCTAGAATATAAAGATATATTATATGTATGTTTATTTAAGTTGCAAATGTATTGTTTGTATAGACTAATATAAAAAGAACGTAAATGAAATTAAAGGACTATCGAATAGTAAACAAATACGCGTACGTATGTCCTATAATTAGATCAAGAAACTTTCGAATATGCTCATTTAGGTCTCAAACCGCATTTTCGATTAATTTGAATATTTATATAAATATTTTTTTCGATATACATAACAATATGTATATTCTGTTCGAGCTAGAATATAAAATATTATGAATATCAAATCGAATTCGAATATCGATATAATAGTGCTATTAGATTGAAATTTAATTCCATCTTAGTATTTGGACCAGTTACGAATATAGATTCGAGTATTGTCATGAAAATTTAATTTCGATGATATTAGATTTGAATGCGAATTGAATATGATGAAAATGCCAAGTTTAAAAATGAGCCATTTTGGCCTTGATTTAAAACAATCTGATAAAATGACACCAGCCATTTTCGATTTTTTTATGTAAAAACTTGTTTTGTTTAGAAAAATTTTGCACCACCGGAACTGGGTTCCTGGGTCCGGCTATGTGAAGCATGCGTATGATGTATTTACAATAATTTATGTTGTTGTTGTTTAATAATGCTGCTTTTACTCATTGATTTATTCAACGACTAAGGGTAACTGACTTATAGGAATAGGTTGCTTCAGAATTTCTAGATAATATAAAGGTAAATCAACCTCAGCTTACTTGTGTAATGGAGAATTTATTTCATGTCAGTAGACATCACAAAATTGATCTATTCAGTCCATACGGACTCTTCTCCATAGCTTCTCACAGACTCACAGAGCTTAGAAGAATTATTCATATGCATAATCCATTGTTCTGCTGTGTATACATCAACAGAAGTTGATCTTCGATGAGACAGACAATGTAAATAGGTTGTAAATAGATGGCCTTTTTTTCCTTTTGATATAAATATTGAACTCTCTTTTGTTTCTAGCGGAAAAAAATGGGATATAATTATTCGTAGAAAGTTATATAGCTCTATGTACTGTGATAAAGAGGAACTAGTTATTCAATTTCGTTTAATGCCAGGGAAATCAATGATCTTGTCATATTTAGACATCTGATTTTCCAATTGAGAAGTTGAGTAATGTGGTTCTGTTTTAACAATAATTAATATAAACCTTGACTTGGCTAAGTTTCACAATGTTACTATTGAGCGACACTTGCGTATATGATCAAATCTCAATTTTTTCTAAACAATTTCAAATCTTGTATGGTTCTATGCGCTTTTTTTTAACTAAGAAACATACATGTAAAAATTTACTAAATACTCAATTAAATAAGGTTAGTCAGTCGAGCACTCTATTTATGTACAAAGATAAAATTACCCCCCAAAATGTATTAAAAAACCATTTAGTCGACAAAAAGTTAAACTACAGAATAGATTAAAAAACTTAATTTTAAATTTAAAACTAAAGAATTACTTTGCAAAAATTTATTGACAGCTTATGAGAAAATTTATAATTTATTCATAAGTTATTTGAGTCACATATGCACTTTAAAAAATATAGCTGTTGAAAATTGTAAAAATAGTGACATATTTCAAATTTTGGTTTTTGATGTTTGGTGAATAATAGGGAAACTGCTAAACCACAAACATAAAATACTAGTGTGAAAAATAGAAAAGTGACGGTTACAAGTGAATAATAGAGGAAATTATGAGGGAGCTGATGTAGATGCTCTTAAAAACATACTAAAATGATACTTTATCAGTTACCTTAAAATACATCAACTGCCAAAAAAAAATATACACACACCATCAACTTGTACAAATTCACGCAGAGTGTATTTGACAGTTACATACTTACATGGAATGAGAAACAATCTTCACACGATTAATACACTCATCATTGAAATGATGAATTCGCTTCAAATAACATTCAACAGTCAAATGATGCAATAAATGAGCTTTGTTTAGAATAAGAGTCTATCCCTATTAAAATTACATATAAAATAGATATCATACATTTATTTATTGCCTACTGGTGTCTTTTAAATTAATTTATCTAATTCCCTCAAATTTTAACATTAGCAACAAAAGATATTTGTGAACTTTTATTTTCTTAATTTTTTAAATACTATTATACCATCTCCATTTATAATTGATTATTTAATTTGCTTTTCCATGATAATTCTTTTAATAAAGTTCATAATTTTTATATACATACAAAAGTCTTATTTAAATCCGAATGATCAATTTAGTAGCAATATATTCTAACGTATGTTTTGCAAACAAATATAAGGGGTACCATATTAGTAATTACTTAAATTTAAACATATTATGAAAATAGGAAGATAATTTTTATTTTTGGCATCTACCCTATATACAATATAGAAACTCACAATCTCCTTAATTATTGATAACAAATTAGTATGATTATTCTATTTTTGTATATTTTACACAATAACTATTTATCAATATCATCTATAGTTAACATCAACAAAGTCATTTTATAAAAAATATCAAAATTGTATTTTTTTTCTCACTAATTTTACATTCAACAAATAATTTCTTTACATGTTATATTATATTAATTAATTTATGCTTAAAATATCAATACTATAAAACTTATTTAATTTTTAGTGAAAAACTTTTGAATTCATCTAAATTTTAAAAAGAGGAGATAATGAAATTTATTCACAAATTGTTTAAATCACTATGTACTTTAAAAAAATAGATGTTGGAAATTTAACAAAATATTGACACATTTAAAATTTCAAATTTTTAAGTTTGGGTGAATAATAGGGAAGCTGATAAAGTAAGTAGATGTATAATAAGTTAATGTCAAAAATTGGAAATTGGTGGTTAGAAGTGTATTATAGAGTAGTTTATTGGGAGACTGATGCGAGTGCTCTAAGAGTCCCATTTTGTTCCACTTCTATTATCTGTCTTTTTCAGACTTTTGTAAGAGTCCAGTTCGGTTACACTTTTGTAAGAGTATCGTTTTGTTCCACTTATATTATTTGTCTTTTCTTTTTTCAGACTTTTGTAAGAGTCTCGTTCTGTTCCACTTCTATTATCTGTCTTTTTTCTGACTTTTGTACAATCCAGTTCGGTTACACTTTTGCAAGAGTCACGTTATGTTACACTTTTATTATTTGTATATTTTTTTAAAATCTAGACGTGCTATCGAAAGTTTTAATGAACTGTAAATATATATTACATATAGGGCAAAACGTCTGAACCATCACTCATGTTTAGCCAAAACTCCTATTTATTCACATATGAAAAGACTCATTCGCCCACTGAAGTTTTATAAAAGAACTAATTCACCACTTCCTTCATAAATTCCGGCAACTATCCGACACATGGCAAACATGTGACTTATATAAGGGCAAATTAATCATTTCACATTTAGTAACTCGTTAAAACATGAATTTAGAAGTATTAATAATTATGTAATGATATACTCTCAAAGAAAATATTCAAACGTATAATATGTAACAAAAATAAATTGACATTTTTCAAATCTAATAGATATTTTCTACTAAGAGTACATAGACGGTAGTGAACCATTCTAAGAATTTTAGTTTCTACATTATATTAATATATGCGGTGATACATATGTACAATATATATAAATAGTAATTGACTAAAATGTGGACAAGCCATACAAAAGTATGTGCCGAAAATTCTACAATTTATCTTTAGAAAAATATTACGAGATTGAGATGCACTACGAAAAAGTTACATAATATTTGTTGGACCTTAGATAGGATTAGTAACTGGACCGGTTTCATCCAATCCAGGACTGAAGCGGTCCCAATTTCTATCCACCCGAAACCGGACCGAAACATAGTTTGGGGTAACATTCCAAAATCGGACTGAAACTGATGGTGAGCGTTTAAAGGGAACATACCAAATGAATATACATATTTAGTATCATCCTTATTGCAATAAAAGATATCCATATTCATAACAGATTGAGAGAACCGATAGATTTACTCTCGACATAGTTTAGCTATAGCAAGAAGGGGAAATTTTCTAGCAACAGTCACACTAGGCCTTTCTGTCATATCCAAATCTTCCCCTTTAACTCCATTGGCCAATTTCCAATCAAATCTATGCACAAGATTAGCCAACACTATCTCATTAGTTGCAATTGCAAATGATATCCCAGGACACCCCCTCCTTCCAGCACCAAATGGAATTAGTTGGTAATCATGTCCCAAAAAATCCACCTTAGAATCCAAGAACCTCTCTGGTTTGAACTTTTCTGGCTCGTCCCAATATCCGTCTTCTCTACCGATAGTCCAGGCATTGATCATCACCCATGTCCCGATACTTATATCGTACCCCATTATCTTTGTGTCTGCTCTCGCTACTCGAGGGACGAGCATTGGGATCGGAGGATGTAAACGCAGGGTTTCTTTTATGATACATTTTAAGTAGTGCATTTTCGCCAAATCGGAATCTGTGATTTCTTCTTTTCCATTGAGGACTTGTTTGATCTCATCTTTCAACTTTTTCATGATTTGTGGGTGTTTTAGAAGTTCGGACATTGTCCATTCTAGTACTGTTGCAGTTGTGTCGGTTCCAGCCGTGACAATGTCCTACAATAATAAGTCTCAAGTAAATTCAAGATTGCCGAAAGGCTTCAAGATAGACGTACGAGAAAGTGAAAACTATTGTAAAACGATATCATATTGAAAGTCAATCATATACTAATCGAGGAGAGAAAAATTTGTGCTAACAATGGGGCGGAGGCATGGTTCGATAACCACTAGGCCAAGCTAGTTAATTAAGACCATATAATACAAACCACAAGTTTTTACTATTTCATCTTCGTAAGGATACTCATAAAAATATGAGGACAATCATAAGTCAGAACAATTTTTTTACGGCTAATTCGCATTTTGCCCCCTATATTACAAAATTAATTTCAATATGCCCCTATATTTCTGATCGTTTCTGAGATGTCCGTAAATCTTTTTTTCAGGTTTAAAAGATAAAACGACCATTGTATCCCAATTACCTATTACAAAGTATAGGGGGAAATATTAAAATATTACATAGTTAAAATTGAATCCCCACCCATTCTTCTTGAACAGACCACACCCCATCCTTTTCGGGCGACATGCATGTTGTTGGCTTGTAATTATTTGCCTCTTCTTAGATTGATTAAATTTGGTGGAGGTGGTGGAGGGAGGTTGGGAAGAAGGTGATGGAGGTAGGTATTTAAATTTGCATTTGAGGAGCTCGATTGCGGGTTTGGTGAAAGGTGGGATGTATTGAAGAAGAATTGGTGGATGTTTAATTTTAATTATGAATATTTCAATTTTGTCCCTCTACACTTTGTAATAGTAAGAGGGATACGATAATCATTTTATCTTTTTAAACCCGAAAAAGCATATCGATAGAATAATTTGAGTGACCGTTACCGTACCAGCAACAAAGCCTTGATGCTTTCAATATCAAGATGCAATCCAGTGGAGTTATCCTTATGAACTCTAATCAAAATATCAATAAAATCTTCTTTCTGTTCTGTTTCCTCTGTTTCTTGATAATGCTCCAAACGTTCTCTAACCACCCCTTCAAGAAACTCATCAACATATTTAGAAACCTTGTCAACTTTACCATTAAAACCATTGAAATGATTAATCCAAGAAAGCCATGGAATAAATTCCCCAATGCTTATGGTCCCCAAGACCTCAAGAAACTCCTTGAACATCTTCCTCAACTTCCTCCCCGTTTCGCCTTCGCTATACTTCTTCCCAAATGCTGCTCTGCAAACTACTGCATTTGTCAATGAAGCAAACATATCACTCAAGTCAACAGCTGATGAAGAACCAAAGCTAGTGGACTCTTGAACACTTTTCATCAAGTTCTCTGTTTCTTCAAGCCTTATTGATTGAAATGATTGAACCCTTTTGTTGCTAAGAAGTTGCAGAACACATATGCTTTTCAACTGCCTCCAATACTCTCCATATGGGGCAACAGAAGTGGTTTTCAGATCATAAAGAAGTCTCCTGTATATCCTTGTTTCGGGGCGGCTTGCGAAGGTGAGATCATGGGTTTTCATGACTTCTTTAGCTCCTTCTACTGATGAGATTATCACAGTGGGGCAGCTACCAAAGTGAAGAAGCATGATTGGGCCATGTTTGGTTGATAAAGCATGAAGAGAATGATGATATAGTGAGCTTAGTTGATGAAGGTTTCCAAGGATTGGGAGCTTTCTTGGAGATGGTGGTTTGTTTTTGTTTGTGTTTCTTGATGAGTTTAAGAGCCATTTGAAGAAAAAAACAAGAACACAAGAAACAAGAAACAGATGTAATAAGGTTTTCTGGTTTAGCATCTCCAAGAAGATGTTAAGCATATTTGCTTGTGATTTTCCTCTGATAAATTGGTTAATGTGTTTTTTTTCTTTCTACCAACTTGTAATGGCATACTTGTAGCTTACAAGATTGTTAGGATTAATATAGTGGTCACCGAGTATTGTCGTTATCAAGATAGAAGGTATGATTCAAGTTCTTACATTGATAAGGGCCAATTTGTTAACGAAAAACTCTATAATGAACTCGAATTAAGCCTCGTAGCTTGTAATGGCATACTCGTAGCTTAGAAGATCATTAAGATTAATATAGCGGTCACTGAGTATTGTCGCCATCAGGTATGATTCGAGTTCTTACATTGATAAGGGCCAATTTTTTTACAGGAAAACTCTGTAATGAACTCGAATCAAGCCTTGTAGCTTGGCATACTCGTAGCTTAGAAGATCATTAGGATTAGTGTTACCAAGTGTGGTCGCTGTCAACAGACGAGGTCTGGTTCGATTCTTACATTAATAAGGGCCAAATGATTTTAACGAAAAATTCTATGGTGACAATATAACATACGCAGAATTAACGGCGACATCGGAACTTTAGACTCTGTATATACTATATAGGAGCTAAAGGAACCATTATTAAATAAACAAAGAAAAATATTAAATTTAAGAAAACGCGAGTTAATCGAATAGCCTAGTGGAAAAGGCTCTTACTAGTGACCAGAATGTCATGCGTTCAAAACTCATCTCATCGCTAATTTATAATAAAAAAAAAAAAAAAAAATTTAAGAAAACGTAGAACTTCAATTTTAAACAAATTAAATAAGTGATTAAAAAATTTAATGATAATATTTTATTAGCGACTATTCTTCTTCTAGTTTCTCTACCGTAATTAATATATACACGCATGCTATGCATGGTCAAACACTTCTATCATACTTGGAAAGATGATGGTGATTAAAATTGGATAGATATGACTAGTTTACCTCATTTGTATTAACTTTTAAAAATTTAATTGTCAAATGTATACTAGGACACAATTCTATATAACCACACAATCTTTAATCTCCTATCATATGATTGAATGTTATTACATGGACATAGAAAATAGAAATGAGACAATGACATACTATTTTAATTTCAGTCAAAAGCTAAAGTCCGATTCTAGTGATGTAAATCTGTTTTAAGAAAAAATAATATGAAGACAAAAATCGGGACTAAAACGACTTGTGTTTATAACTATAGTTTTCATTCTATTAATCAATAAAAACAAGATCAATCCCTATTCTATGATGGGGTGGATACCATATGAACCGAACTGAATATAATTCGAATAGAATATGATCGAATTAAATTTTTAATAATAGTATTTGAGTTCGTGTTCTTATTCGATCCGAATAAATATTTGATTTCATATTCTTATAGACCTGGATAAATTTTTGTAACAGTATTCAAATTTAAATCTTATAGATTTTAATAAAAGTCATTACATTATGTATTGATCGATGAATATAATATCTTTTACAACCCAAATAAACATACTCATTATAGTTTGTGAAAAATATGTTATTATCTACTAAAAGTTTATTATACACTTGCAAATAGTCTAGAAAAATGTATTTATCTACTCCCTCGTCATTTTCAATTTAATTGACGTTTTGGGAAATTCGTGTCGAACTTTAACTACTAATTCATTTATAATCATTTGTCCAGACATTATAAAATTGATATAATTGAATCCGTTTTTCAAAATATTTTCATAATATTTATTTTTAATTTGTATATAATTTATATACAAAGTAATTGATGATTAAAATGATATTTCAATTAATCATGAAGTCAATTAAAGTAAAATGAAAGGAGTATTAAATTAATAGCGGCAAAGTTGAAAAATCTTGAAGAGTGGTAAAATTGAAAAATATGAATTAAATTTATTGAGGAAAGAAAATGAATAGTAAAAAATATATAATAAATTACAAAAAATAAAGGATTACCCAAATAGATTGAGAAAGATAAGTGTAATTTAAGCCAACAATTTTAAAAGTAAACTCTAGAAAAACAAAGAAATTGAAAAATAAGGAAAGAAAAAGAATACTAAAAGGTAGAATAGGATAAATTAGGAAGGGACAAGGAAAAATTAAATGTTGGTGTGCAAGTTCAAACTCAGGGAATTTTTTTTTTTGTAAATTAGCGATGAAGCGACTATCGAACTCAGGACCTTCGATTCACTAGCAAGAGCCTTTTCCACTAGACTATTCAATTAACTCAAGTTCAAACCCAGGGAATTAAGGAGCACATAAGTGTCTTTTGCCAACTAAACTTCTATATGTTTTGTTCATCTCATGCCAACATATTTCTTAACACATACCTAACTTAACGACAATGTTAACAATAAAATAGATTTTTATATTTAAAGATTCACTTTTTTATTAGCTGATCTGTGACTTTTATCCTTTAATCTCATATGGTAGAAAACAAATGATTGTGATCTACTTTTTATTTAAAAAGATTTATGTATGAATAGTGCTATAGAACTAGCAAGGTCTAGAAGGTCTTGATTTTCTTACAACTTTTGGTGTGTATTTTTGAAAATTGAGGAAGAAATCACTTTTGTTCCTCCTATAATGCTCTTCTTTCTCAAGGTGAAAGGGAGGGAAGGGCTTTTTCTCTCAAGTTTTCCTAACTTTCAAAAGTTGGAAATCAGAGAATAATAAATAGAATAATGGTGGAACTTAATATATTTGAATTCCATCATTATAATAATAATAACAATGGTGGAATCAATAGTTATAGGTAAAACTATTATCATTTTTTAATACCTACTATTGTGTAAGGTTTCATCATGATAAAATCATGCTTAATATTATACTCCCTCCATTTTTAAATAATTGTCATATTTTGATTTTTGGTGGTCAACAAAATACGATTTAAAAGGTAAATATCTATTGTTCTATATGACAAAAAATTATAACAAGTTGATATTTCAAAAATACATATTGAGACGAATCTAACAAGGTCCCACAAGACTATATTATTTCTTATCGTTTGATAATAATTCATAGTCAAATTTTGTATTGTTTGACCAACATAAGTCAAAATGTGACAATCTTTTAGGGACGGAGGTAGTATTATTTCTTCTTTTCGATAATTACACACATTTTTCCGATTATTTTTTTTGATAATTAGCGATGAATTGTGACTACAATGATATTACAAACATGAATACAGAAATTGCTAACTAATAGAAAGTTAGAGTATAATATGAGACAAGTATGTCTCCAACAAGGTTCGAACCCTTGACCTCTTACATGAAAGGTTGGGCCGGATGCCACTAGGCTATTGAGCCATCGGCATTTTTCCGATTATTTTAAATAATAATCGTATTATCATATACCCGATGCGTTGTTTGTATACGACCTCTTGGGCTCGATTATCAAAAATAATATATTAAATAATATTTGCCATATATAATTATTAATATTTAAATTACAAGCGGGCTCCTAATAAACCATCGTAACCCATTTTATTAATTATGTTATCCATAAAATATATCTACTTTTGAATTTAATTTTTAAATGAGCTGATGGATTGTTCAATCTAATGATTTAACGAGCATATTTATACTATTACAACTATATATATAAACCCATATTTCCAACCGTAAGGACGTTATTCCATACAAATTAAATAGCCTCCTACCCTGAGCTGAGCTGTTATACGCACACCAAAACAGTAAAATACGGGCTTGAATTGCCCAAATTGCCCCCAACGACCTCAACAGTCGTTTCGTTGTTAAGGCAACCAATGACTCCGGAGGTCGTGCCTGAGTAACGACTTCCCTGGTCGTTTATAAGGTAAACAACGACCACAGAAGTCGTTGTTAAGGCTATGAACGACTTCTGTGGTCGTTTGTTACCTTACCAACGCTTTTTTTTTTTTTAAAAAAAATTTTTAATGATTAATTTTTTAATAGTAAGAACATAAAAAAATAATAATATTTCGTTGAACAAAGTAATTTAATTATGTTTAAATTGGAGAAAGAATTAATTTTTCTATGTAATCCATTGTACAATAATGGTCAAAAATAGTTGCTCTTCCGTGCTTGTTGATATCCTCGACGACGGCGTGGTTCATCTGCTTGATATAGTTGGTTGAATAAGTTTATTCGAGTTGTGTACCGATTTAGTATTCCTGCAGTCGAGGAATGTCGTGCCTTTATCCAATACAATGCCACCGGGGGTACCGGATGTTCCGTGTCGATCATGTGCAACTACAATAAAAATATTGTCAGGAGAGTAAAAGAGTTGAACTGATTAATTGATCATTTAACAAAGTTGGGACGTTACCAGTATAAAATGAGTTCCTCCATCGACGTGGCCTAAAACCAAGTGTTCGGTTGGCGGGCCCCTATCATCGCAGATTGCTGGTAAGCAAGTCATCCCTCCTACGTTGCTAAATGACATGCATACCACGTTGTACATTGTTGCCACGAGGAAACCGCATTCTGGCATAGAAAACCAGTGCTCTTGGGAAGCGGGTCCAGACTGGTGATGTATCATTTCATGTAATTCAGCAATCGTTGATAGTGGGCCCAACATTTGTTCGTATCCTTGGGGACGTTGAGAAAGCTCCATAAGAAGGTCGTTCCTAACTGCGAGCCACTCGTCCGAGTTCCCGTAGATTGCTTGTGCAACCGCCCTAAATCCACAGTTGCCGTCTCCCAGTACATTGTTATAACTTTCAATATAAGGGGTAATGTACGGAGGTAATTCGTCTGCATAGACCGAACCTTGCAGTGGCAATTGTTTAAGATATGGGTTCTTACGCAATACCTTTTTGGGGGAGTGAGACATCCTGTACATTGATGATGGTGTATTGGGTGTGCCTGGGGACGATTGACTACCCGAATGGTTGCTTTTTGAAATGCTCATTGGGCTGCTTTGGGATGACCCTACCCTCGAAACTCGACCAACACCTTTTTTCCTTGGAGATGGGTTGTAACGAATAAATTTCATGACCTTCTCAAATGCAGATGCCATTCTCTGCTTCGCCTTCTTTGATTTGCTTGGCTTTGCCTTAACTTCCGAAGCCACTATGTTTGACAGATGTGGATTATGACCAAATCGTTCAGTTCCGGACACCGTCATGCTCCTGGGTAATCTTTGGGGAGGACTTCCATCATCATGACCTGTTGGGTTAGTTGGATGTTGTTGGTTACACGCATCTGAGAATTCAATGTCCAACTTCTGCTAATACTCGTGTATGTCACTAAGTGGAATACTAAGACCCAAATGAATGTATTCTTGGAGCATATGTGCACACGGTAGACCATGAGTGCGTTTGAGATAAAATCGGAATCTTGACCCCTCTCAGACATATGTTCTAGTTCGCCGCTTATGAGCTGTATAGCCTTGTCTGAAACATTTCTAATAAGATTTGAGAAAAGCCTTTCATGCAAGACGGATGTCCGGGCTTTGGTTCCACTGTACCTGGATACTTTCTTGATCTCTATGATTTGTGCTTTCATAACTTTATCCAGTGAAAAAAAATATCGTGTCGAACGGATAGTTTCGCCCTTTCAAATTTCGCTTGACATGGTGATGTTCCCCTTCGACCCTGAAATTGAACCACATATAATGTCAAATAAAAATTAAAAGTCACGGTGTAAAATATCATAATTAAATTAAATTTAAATACCTATTGGTTGTGTAATGGCCGAAGTGATAAAACTTGTCCAAGTGCCAACTTAGAATGATTCTGCTATAGTTGGCGAGCCAGGTTGTCTCACAATAATTAATCAACCCTGGCCATCCTCGATACTCGTAAGAGACATGTACCCATCGTGTATGCCATTCCTGCTCAGTTCGTGCAGATATGGCCCAATTCCAACGTTGCTTAAATCCTTCAGCGGCTGCGGGTATCATGCCCGGTTGAGATAGTGCTTGCTTCAGAACACATTGTTCAATGTGTCGTAAGCGTAAATGGTGTTTGGATTGTGGAAACACCGCTCTCACTGCTGCTAGCAGACCCAATTCTCTATCCGTGACGAGAGCATCTGGGCCATATCCATTTGCAAATAGCGTTGACAGCCACCTCAGTACCCACGTGTAATTCTCCGTGGACTCGCTTTCTAGAAAAGCGTAGCAAACCGTGAATGTTTTGTTCGTACTGGTTGCACCAACCACCTCTAATAGTGGCATGTCATAGCTGTTGGTGCTATATGTGCAATCCAGCATTATGACTTGAGGATAGGCATTGAGCATGACTCCTGAAGCTGGGTGGCTGAAGACCACGTCCCTCAATACGGACGACCCAGACACACGATAATCAAACAGATAATTATTATCTTGTAATTGAAACAAAAAATTATGTCATGGCGTTCTACTCCCCCTTTTCTCTTTCAGTATCTGGGCTACTGCATTATATACTCGCGTAAGATTGGTAACGTTACTTGGGTCGGCTCTTTTAAGCGATGCAAGCATGTCACTTGGTGGCAACATTTGCATCTCTTGTTCCCGAATGGCAAGATATTCGTGGGGTTTTATTTTGCCTAACCTAGACCCTTCAGCATAAGTGGAAAATGGATGATTGTGTCTACCCGTCTTGACACGAATCCACCATTGACCATCACCTAAACCAAATATAAATTATAGTAAGTAATACTATAAATTACAGAAAGTAATAATAATTATTAACTATACTATATTATTAACTATATTACTAGCTAAACTATATTATATTATACTAACTATATTATATTACTGACTTTGCTCGATACTAGCTACTGACTACGTTAATATTATAGTAATATATACTAGCTACGTTAACATATATTATAGTAAGTATATTAGTCAACTATATTAAATTAACTACTATGTTAATATACTAAGTATACTAAGTATGAGTATATTAGTCAACTATATTAAATTAACTACTATGTTAATATACTAAGTATACTAAGTATGATTATATTAGTCAACTATATTATATTGTATTAACTAAAAGTTATCTATATTAAATTAACTAAAAGGTTATCTATATTATATTAACTAACTATAATATAGTAAGTAAACTAATTAAAAGGTTGCACCTGTAATATACTCCTTCCCGATTAAGCGAAATGGACACATATTTCTCTGGGTTGATGTCTTCCGCAAATTTGTTTTTTTGTTCTGTCTATATTCCAACCCTTGACTACAAATGATAAGGACAGATGCTCCTTTGTTTCCCATACATGGTTTGGAACTTCGCACCGCCAATGTTATGTTCCTACGGGCTGCAACGGCACGCACATGGTCCCTCAAGTTCTTCTCTACTCGCAAACCCGCCATCTGGATTACAAAAATCGTCGGACACATCTGGAAATTCATCCTCACCAACATCATGATGAACCGGGGCATTTGGATCATAATTTACAAGATTTACAGCTGCAAACTCGGGCTCATAATTTACTGCATCATCGAAGGTAAACTCGTAATGATCAAGGTTTATCAAATCGTAATTATCCATTTGAATTTTTATATATTAATATAAGTAGTATAAATAATAAAATTTGAACCCTATATATTTAACTATTAGTAGAAAGCCTATATAACTATAACGATTAGTAGTTTGCAGTTCTTCTCTACTCGAATGCACAATTTATAGCAGCTGAAACAAGTATAAACGATTGAGCATAATTTTATCCAGCTCCTTCATATCTATTGTGTTTGCAAAAGTTAGTACAACATATCAAATTTTAGCACATTATTACACAATAGTACAAAAATCTCTACTCCCTACAAAATATTTGCTGCCAAAAGTAGTCAAAAAGAGCTCTGTCCGTGTCAGCCACTGCTGGGACGCTGCCAAAAGCTGAATTGGGCAGGAACGACTGAAGCGGTCGTTGTTAGCCTTATCAACGACCTCGCCAGTCGTTGTTTAGGTTAACTATGGTCCTCACCCCCTATAAAAACCCAGCCTGTGACAATGTTAAGTACATCAGTTAAAAAATTCCAAACATTTGAGAGAAATTCGTAGTAAAATTATTTGTTAGAGAGAAAAAATTGTGAGATTGAAATTACATTGGAACAAACGACTTAAAGACATTTTTCCGGCGATTCTCACGACAAATTCGAAATTACACCAAGTAAGTTTTCACATAGCATATATTCACATTATGTTTGTTATTATGTTAATGTTAGTTAATTATATGTGAAATTGAATATTAGACGTTAGTTACTTAGTTAGTTAGCTAGTTAGTTAGTTAGTTATAAAACGATTTAGTTAGTTAGATTGAATGTTAGTTATAGTTTAGTTGTAATTATGTTAGTTTAAATTTAGTTATAATGTCAAATATATTTAGTAAAAATTAGGTATATATAATAATTTGTAACTAATTTGTAAGTTATATTTAGTTATATCTAGTTATAATGTCAAATGTAGTTCAAATTTGTTATAAATTTAGTTATTATGTTAATGTTAGTTTCGAAAATGAAAATAATATTGAAAATAATTTGTAAGTAATTTGAAAATGAAAAGGTTATAATTTTTAAAAGGTTTAAAATTTCGAATATTAAAAATAATTAGAAAATTTTCGAAATGAGTAAACTTTCAAAAACTAAGATATAATTTATAATTTCGAAAAAGTTATATTAAAATTTCTCTAACTTAAGTTATAATTTACAATTTCAAAATATGAAGTCATAATTTGAAAATATATCTCTAACTTAAATATAGTTTCGAAAATTAAAATATATCTCTAAGGTAATTATAATTTCGAAAATTAAAATATATTTGTAAGTAACTTATAATTTCGAATATTTAATTTTGAATATTATAATTTCGAAAATATATCTTATATTTGTAAGTTCAAAATAATTATCAATTTTATAATTTTATAACTTATTTATAATTTCAAAAATTCTCAAATTTATATATAAAAGATATATATATATTTGTAAGTTTGTTATAATTTGAAAAAGTATATATTTCTTATATAATTCGAAAATTATATAAGAACTCTAAAATTTTCAAAATTATTTTCATTTTCGAAAATAATTTTCCAATATTATGTCATAATAGATAATATTATCTCATAATAGATTTAATAATTTTCGAAAATATATCTCATATTTGTAAGTTAAAAATAATTTTATAACTATATTATAATAATTTCCAATATTATAATTTTATAATATATTTATAATTTCGAATCGAAATTATAAATATATTCGATACTAAATTATAATTTGGAAATTTGAAAATGTATTCGAAGGTAAATTATAATTTCAATTCATATTTTCAAAAATTCTCAAATTTATGTATAAAAGATATATATATTTGTAAGTTAGTTATAATTTGAAATTGTTAGTACGAAATCGTATTTCTAAGTTACTTATAATTTCCAATATAAAATCGTTTTAATCGTAATTAACTATTAACACAAAAATTTAATATATGAACTTAATTGTTAGTATTAATCGAACTTAATTGTTTGTATTAATTTCTATATTAAATCTATTATAGTGGATCATCAATCTATTCACTTGCGTAGAGTATGTGCGTCTTCTAGACGGGAAAGACCTGTTAAAGAAAAACGTGTAAGAAAACAAAAACAAGGTAACACGTCTACACAACCACATAATGACTCTGAATCAGACCACAATGAACAGTCACCCATCGAACAAACACAATATCCAATAGTACCATACACACAAACCTCACTACCCCAAGAAGACTACTCACAATACAACTACTCCGAACAATACACACCACCACAACCACCACAACAACCACCACAACACCCACCTCACAACCCACCACCACAACCACCACAACAACAACCTCATACTGATGATGCGGGTCCAGCACGGAGACAGCGACGAAGCCGGGCTAAGCAACCACCAAGAGGGTTGCCAAATTGTGAATGGTACACGTCCACGCGATGCTAGGGGGCCCACAAAATCCTGAAATCTTGATTGGGTTCCGGGGTCACATAGCATCTGCCCTCTGGGTCAACCCAGAATATATGCTTCGGAAACCCCTAAAAATGCAAACGAGGGATAAAGCCCAACGCCGATGGGCATTGCCAGCAAACGAAGCTTGGGCACAGATAGTCACTCCATCTGGACTATCTCATATTCCTCATGTATTGTTCCAAACTCCCAATGCCTCATTGATTTGTGATTTTATCGAACGCTGGCACCCCGAGACCAACACTTTCCACATGCCATTCGGGGAAATGACTATCACATTGCATGATGTCCATGCAATCCTGGGCATTCCTATTATTGGTCGTCCAGTGCGGTCATATGGGTTTTATGACGACCCTTACTTGTTGCCTTATGTGGAGTACAACAAGCATAACAGGAGCTCTGTCCTTCTCAAATCAATTCCACGTGCTTGTTCCACATATGCAGCTGGAAACCCCGAATCGGTGGCTCGGGGGTTCTTATGGCATCTTCTAGGCTCCACCCTCTTCCCAGATAAGTCAAGCACTCATGTCCCTTTACAATACTGCAATTTATTGTCGGACGTAAATGGTGTTGGAGGATTCGCTTGGGGTGCGGCGACACTTGCGTACCTCTATGACCAGCTTGGGAAAGCTTCGCGCCGAGAGTCGAAGCAAATGACAGGATGCCTGACTTTGCTCGAGGTAGTTCCAAACTTAAATAAGTACAACATAATTATATTGGTAAACATTATCAAAATTAACTCATTTTTGTTTATGTAAATTAAAGGCTTGGATCTTCGAGTACTTTCCGTTTTTCGCCCGGACACCAGGACACACCTGGCGGGAGGGTCTCCCTCGTGCTCAAAGATGGTCTGATCTGAAGACCCGTAACGCTGATGCGGCACAGTTGCTAGCCTGCCGGAACCAGCTGGACCATATCAGAGCTGAAGATGTAAGAAAACTTTGTTTCTCTAATTCCTTTTGCAATAATGTTGTATTAAAAATGAATTAATTGATTTAATTGTATCGTAATAGGTCATTTGGACACCATACGGGCCTCCGTCCCAGATTCCACCCGTCTTATACTACCACGGTTGTCTATCCTTCTTGACCGTGAATGAGGCGTATATGCCTAACCGAGTGGCGCGCCAGTTCGGGAGAATACAGACGATCCCGAGACCTCCTATCCCACTCTTGGACGGGACCGCACTCACTGATTCCGCCCGGACGTTCTGCAAGGTCTACGCCGATTCTGATTGGGCTTGGGTTGACATGGTATTTCACCATGTTCCTCAAGTTTCTTTGGGTCCCAACGCGTACGTAGCATCGCAAACAACTGATGATTACATGAGTTGGTATTTGCCGAGGACCCATCCTAGAGTGCATAACCCCGACTTGGGAAATGTAGGTGTCAGCACAACCACCATGTACTCCGCATCACAACAGGTATGACTACTTCAAATTTTATATGATAATAACGTATAAGATTTTTACCATGTTTTAAATCCATCTTCTTTCCTCATTTTATAATAGCGGTTGCAACCAGCGCGACAGAGCATCCGAAACTTGACCCAGCACAGCGCGTAAGGACAACATGGAGATCCATATATCAGGCAGCAGGTTGATGACTTGGGTCGTTATGTAGGAACTAGAGGCATGCCCGGGGTTTCTCAAACGCACATGGACCAGTGGTGGGGTCAACCGAACGTCAGGCCGAACTTTGAAGAAGTCCCACCGAACTGGCATGGACAATATCCAAATCGTGTTCGGACAGAGGATGACGAGAACCTTCATTCGGGTGATGACGATGATGATGACGACGATGATGATGATGATGTTGGGCACGTCAATGAAGATTATGACTATAGTGATGATGATTAGTATATGTATTTACGATTAATGTTATGTAAATTATTCTCGTCTATTTTCGTTTCATTTTAATTCTTTATATTATGTTTCATAGTTTTATTAATATTATCAATGTTATTATTTAATTAATGTTAACAAACATTTAATATTCAAACCTAAACGTTCTAATTATATTAAATGTTTGTTGAACGTTTATCTTTATGCATTAAACGTTTTAACATTTAAATTATATTTGCTTGTTGAACGTTATACTTTATGAATTTTACGTTGAACATTCGAATCTAAAAAATTAAATTTTTGATTTCTCCAAATTATATAGTGTTATTGTTTTATTTATGTTATTAATAAATTATAAATTTTATGAACATTTATCATTAAAAAAAAAAAAAGTCGTTGGTAAGGCTACGAACAACCAGAGAAGTCGTTGGTAGCCTTACTAACGACTGGAGAAGTCATTAACAGGCTCAACAACGGCCATTCAGGTCGTTCCCCATCAATGACCTCCAGAGCCGTTAGGAGCCTTACTAACGACTAGGGAGGTCGTTGTTAAGGCTAATAACAGCTGGTGAGGTCGTTGGGGGCAATTTAGGCAAATCAAGTGCTTATTTTACTGTTTTGGTGTGCGTATATTGGAGCCCTGAGCCTAGAGTACCTAGGTGAGAAGTAAATTAATTCGTATTTGTACAAAAGTTTCTCTTGTATTAAAACAATATACCACACGAAGGCATGCAACAAATATATTAAAACTTTAGTTTTTCTTTGCAAACAATTGCTATTTCAGTTAACAAAATTGTGAAATATTATTAAAAAATCGAAATCTTACCTAACACTGACTAATGACTAATGGTTTATGTTATGTTATCAATGGTTCGAGAAAAACTGACAGTTTAAAAAAGAATTATTTAATAAATATATAAAGAAAATTATATTTTTTAAAACCATTTTTATTTGTATAAGTAAAATTTTCATTATAAAAATATTTCTATTTGTATTCATGTGTTTTAACATTTAATATTACATCATCGAATATATTAGCATCAGATTTATAATTGCACGTTTGGATAGACATCAAAATACACTGGTCTATGTGGTAAACTAGATTGTATTACTTATAAGTGATTGTTTTCAATTAAATTTTTTATCATATGTAGGATTGTAATATTCCCTTGTATTCATCAACGGCTTACAGTAGTATATATACACAAAGATTAACCTAATCATTAACCTAATGGGCCAACTATACACGTGCTAATCATAACACTAATCATTAACCTAATGGGCCAACTATACACGTAGCAATATACTAATAATATAGGCTAATAATATTACACAGGATGTCCAACATCCCCCCTCAAGTTGGAGCATGAAGATTACAAATGCCCAACTTGCGCAACAGAGTAGCAAAACGTTGTTTCCCAAGAGGCTTAGTAAAGAAGTCAGCCAATTGTGACACCGTCGAGACATGAGAGGCCGTGATAGTACCATCTTGTATGGCGTCGCGAACAAAATGACAGTCCACTTCAATGTGTTTAGAGCGTTCATGAAAGACCGGATTATGAGCAAGATGAAGAGCAGACTGACTATCACAATAGACAGGAATAGCACAAGCGGAGAAAACACCCAAGGTTGATGGCAACCCCTTTAACCATTTCAATTCACACGTCAAGGCCGTCAATGAATGATATTCAGCTTCAGCAGAGGAGAGCGAAACTGTCTTCTGTTTCTTAGTCTTCCAGGAAATAGGGGAACCACCAAGGAAGACCAGCCAACCAGTAATAGAGCTACGAGTGAGTGGACAACTCGCCCAATCAGAGTCACACCAACCCGACAAGGATAATGAAGTATCAGACCGCAACAAAATGCCCTGGCCTGGTGAGTTTTTAAGGTAACACACCACTCGTAACGCAGCATCCCAGTGATCTTGCCGTGGATGCTGAAGGAACTGAGATAGAATGTGAACAGCGTAGGCCAAATCAGGGCGAGTGTAGGACAAATAGAGAAGACGACCCACCAATCGTCTGTATGGCTCCCCATCATCAAGTGCAGGACTAGTAGATTCACCGAGCTTATGATTCGGTTCTATGGGAAAACCAACCGGACGACCGCCCAGGAGACCACACTCATCAATAATGTCCAAAGCATACTTCCTTTGACAAAGAGAAATACCTTCAGAATTCCGAGCTACCTCGATGCCAAGGAAGTACTTCAAAACACCCAAATCCTTCATGTGAAAACAAGTACTCAAATAATGCTTGAAAGCGAGCAGAGCAGCGGAATTATTGCTGGAAATAATGAGATCATCAACATATATAAGAACATGCAACCGAACACCACCTCACACATAGGAGAACAAAGAATAATCTGAATAAGAATGACGAAAACCGTAAGCACGCAAAGAAGAAGCGAGCTTAGCAAACCAGCAACGCGGCGCTTGCATCAGTCCATACAAAGACTTACGCAGGCGACAAACTTTACTCGGATCACGATGTTCGAAGCCCGGAGGGAGTTTCATATAGACCTCCTCTTGTAGGTCCCCATGCAAAAAGGCATTGTGGACATCCATCTGATGCAAGTCCCACCCTTTGACAGCAGCAACAGCAAGAAAGGCACGAACGGTTGTCATTTTGGCCACCGGAGCAAAGGTGTCAGAGTAATCGAGGCCTTCGGTCTGGTGATTCCCAAAGACAACAAGCCTCGCCTTAAGACGTTCCACGCTACCATCAAATTTATACTTGATCTTATAAACCCAACGACTACCCAATATTTTCTTGCCTAGAGGTAAGTTGGCCAAAGTCCATGTTCCATTGTCTTCCAAAGCTCGAATTTCAGAACTCATAGCTTCACACCAACCAGGATCTCGCAAGGCCTGACGATAAGATCGTGGCTCAACCCCTGCAGTAATAGCAGCAAGAAACTCACGGTGTGCACCAGAAAACATATCATAACTCAAATAATGGTATAAAGGATACGGAGTACCTGAAGATGGAATGAAGCCAGGTGGTGGAGGGTGGGATGGACTCAAGGTGCGATCAACATGAAGTACATAGTCTGTCAAACGAGCCGGAGGTAGGCGAACCCGTCTCCCCTTTCCTAACTCCTCGGCTGAGTCTGAATTCCCTGTGGGGACAGCCCCGGTCGAGCTCCCTGCTGGGACCGGTGTAGCAATGGAGGGCGCGGGTGGGACAACCCCTGTCGAGCCCCCTGCCGGGACTGACGGAGCAGTGGAGTCCCTTGTTGGGACAACCACGGAGGAGCTGGGCGGACCTGCACCAGACGCACCTGACCCCATATGAGGAGCAGCCCCCTCGGACGCCCCAGATGAAGAAGGAGCCGAGGGAAGCACAGCCTCGATACCTCCCGAATTGATGTCAACCTCATCATCATCAAAATTTACGTAAAAAGGGGCAGAAGAACAACTACCAGAGGCAAGCTCTGACACACAAATGTCACCAGGAAATACATGTTCGTAGAAGACAACATCCCGGGAAACAAAAAATTCACGAGTCTCCAAATCAACTAACTTCCATCCTTTCTTATCTAGGGGGTAGCTAACAAACAAGCACTTACGACTCCGACTAGAAAATTTATCCTTACAAGAAGCAAGATCAAAAGCATAGCAAAGGCACCCAAAGATACGTAAGTTATCATATGAGGGAGAGGAATTATAAAGCAGTTCATAAGGCGACTTAAAGCCCAATATGCGCGAAGGAGTTCGATTTATTAAGTAACAAGCCCCAAGAACACACTCACCCCAAAAACTAGTTGACAAGTTACCTTGAAACATCAAGGCGCGAGCGACGTTAAGTATATGACGGTGCTTCCGTTCAACCCGTCCATTTTATTGGGGGTGCCTACACATGACGTCTCAAATAGGATTCCTTGAGTAGAAAAATAAGATTTTAGAGGGAAAAATTCAGTGCCATTGTCACTACGCACTCGACAAATATTTAACCCAAATTGACGCTTGACCATAGCGACAAAGTTAAGAAAAACAGCATGCACTTCAGTTTTATCTGTCAATAGAGCTACCCACAAGGCCCTGGAGTAATCATCAACAATTGTCAAAAAATACTTAGCACCACAAGACGAAGTAATACGATAAGGACCCCAAAGATCACAATGAATAAGTTCAAAACAACGTGTGGCTTTATGAAAACTATCAATAAAAACATCGCGAGTCTGTTTAGCACGATGACATGTCTCACAAGGTTTTTCTAAAGTAGAATCACAACAATTAATAAACGGTAAAGTCTTCAAAACAGCTTCAGACGGATGCCCCAATCTACTATGCCAATGCCCCAAGTCAGATGTCCGAACTGCCAACAAAGACGACTCCGGATCCTCTGGAAGCTCACAAAAGTAGTAGAGTCCACCCCTCCTTTCACCTGCTCCAATCACCATCCTCGTACTTCGGTCCTGAACAACACATAAATTATGAGTAAAAGAAATTTCACAGCTATTTGAGTCAATCAACTGTGAAACCGAGATCAAATTACAGTTAAGATTTGGAACATATAAGACATTATGCAACACCAACGAGTCAGACAACACCACTTTCCCACGCCGAGTGGAATGAACAACACTTCCATCGGGTAGAGTAACGGGACAAGCGGCTGCTTCAAAAAGATCAATTAAATATCCAAGGGTGCCGGTCACGTGGACAGTGGCTCCAGTATAAAAAATCCACGGACAAAAAACATGCTTACCCATCAATCGATCGGTAGAGGGTGAAGTAGTGTTACCAAGAAGTGACATTAATTTGTTCCATTGCTCACTGGTAAAGGATGAAGCATCCTGGGTATGCGGTAAGTCAGCGGGTTCAGCACGTTCGTGCACCACAGCATGCACAGCACCACCCTGTCCAGCCCTCGGCAAGGCTCCTGGGAACACCCCTACAGCAGCTCGGCTCCCTAGTTCGGCCCCCGCAGCAGCCCGGCTCCCTGGTTCGGCCCCTGCAGCAGCTCGGAAGCCTGGAACAGCCCCTGCAGCCCTCGGCAAAGCTCCTAGATGCTCCCCTGCAGCAGAATAGCTCCCTAGAACAGCAGCCCCTGCACCAGAAGATCCCCGATGCCGCCTCGGCTCCCACCCTTCCGGATATCCATGCTTAAGGAAGCAAGAAGTGACATCGTGCCCCTGTTTGTGGCAGTGAGAACACACTGGAGGCTTGGCACGGGGCTCGAAGGTGCGCGAACCTGTACGCAATGCCAAAGCAGCGAACTCATCCCCAACCATGAGATCTCTTGCCTTGCGCATCGCCTCTTCCTCCCGAACCTTTTGGTATGCCGTATCAAGGGATGGTAGAGGGATTTTTTTTTTGGTAATAAGCGATGAATTTTCATTAAAGAAATGAAAATAATAATAATTACAAACCTATACAACTATGGACCAGAGTCCAGCTGATGATAAAATAACCAACAAAATCTCAAATAAATTATCAAATCCAACATGGATTAAGAGTTCGGCCCAATCCTATCATCAGTTAAAGTCTCAGGTAGAAAACCCTGGACTATAGCTACTACACCTTAACTCCATTAAACCTAACTCCACTACCAATTAAGCATAAACTTTCTAGCAGCCGTGAAAGTCGAAAATGGCGAGCTGCTTGTTCAGATTCTTGGAGGCTGGATGGATTTAAGGAGATTAGGGACTGAATCGAAGGTTTCCAGGTAAAAGGTTCCAAAACATACAATTTCTTTTGGAGTTCTTATATTTTCACCTTGAATCTTTCGATTCCTTTGATGCCATGTGTCCCATAAGCATATAATCCATCTCTTAAATAAATCAGGAGGAAGCTTTTTCCTGTACCTTTCAAATAGATCCTGAAAGTTGGTATAATTTGTTGTGTCTCTGCTAATGCCTAGATGAAAACACACTTCCTTTGTAAAAATGCAATTATTAAGCACATGAAGTATGTCTCCGTTTTGACTATCACAAAAGCAACACATTTCTGAAATCTGTATTTCCCTTTTGACCAGATTTGTTGTTGTTGGTAATTTATCTCTGATTGCCCCATGTAAAAAATGTCTGATTTTCGGTGGAATTTTTAGTTGTCATAATTTGTTGTAGAAGCTTGTATTCTGGATATTGCTTGATATATGCTGAGCTTGATTGCTTCGATTATGTCGCATGAACTCGTATGCGCCCTTAACTGTGAATTTGCCATCTTTACTTTGTGTCCACTTCGGTACATCCGAAGTACTTAGATCTGGAATTGGCATGTCTAGTATAGCCTCTGAATCTACAGTATAGAATATGCTTCTAATCAGTGAAACTTTCCATACATCCATATCTGTGTCAATTAGATCTTTGACTCTTAACGGACTCATATCTGGATTTGTTGGTGTGATAATTTTCCTGATATCTCCCTGAACAACCCAACTGTGCTCCCAAATGGGAATTGACTCCCCATTGCCCATTATCCAACTGATGCCTTGTTTTAATGTGCCCCTTACAGATAAGATATTGCGCCAGGTGTAGCTGGGGTTAACACCAAGTTGTGCCGACCAGTAGTCTCCTGCCGGGAAATATCGAGCCTTATAGACCTTTGCCAGTGGACTTTCTGGGTTCGTGATGAGTCGCCAAGCTTGTTTACATAACAAAGCCGTGTTCAAATCCTCGGCATCTCTGAAACCCAAACCACCCTAGGGATGGTAGAGGGTTTTGAGTGTTCAACAAGGAACGAATTGAGCCATAAAAGTCACGGTATAAGCCATACATAAAGTCATGATAGCAATCTTCCATACGGATAGCCATTAGCTTCTCCGAAAGTTCTCCACACGTACAAGTAGGTAAAGGCGTCAAACTGTGCAATTCATCCCATAAAGAATGAAGCTTACCAAAATACTCTTCAACGGACATGGAAGCAGTTTGAACACATGACGCCAATGCCGCCTTGAGTTGTTGTTTGCGAGTGGCGTGACTCGCGCTATACCTCTTTTCCAACATCGCCCAAAAAGGGTATACTTCTTCATAATGTGAGATTTGCTTTTTGATAGCCGGATCGATGGTATTCAACACCCACTCGACAAGTAACGCCTGGATGCAATGCCAATCAAAAAGCTTGTCAGGATCCTCAACAGGTTTGCGCTCGAGCCCTTCTAGAAAAGTGATCTTACGCCTGGATGTAAAGGACAAGCGAATCGAACGAGCCCATTCATCGTAATTTCAACTGCGAAGAACGATGGGAGTAATAATGTTGCCCGGGAGATCGCTAGAACTAATGTAATAAGGATCTTTGTGATGAGGGGTATTACCACCACCACCTGATCCGCCTGAAGTCGCAGGCACGGTGGTTGCCATTTAGTAGTAGGGGAAAAAAATGGAAAAGAAAAAAAAAGGAAAAAGGAAAAAACGAAAAGGCAGAGAACTAAGCCTAGCTCTTTGATACCATGTAGGATTGTAATATTCCCTTGTATTCATCAACGGCTTACAGTAGTATATATACACAAAAATTAACCTAATCATTAACCTAATGGGCCAACTATACACGTGCTAATCATAACCCTAATTAGGGGTGTCAAACGAACCGGGCCGGACGGCCCCAGCCCCTTAAAGTCGAACCGGGCCAGCCCCTGTACTGTCTTCGCTAGGCTGGAGCGTGTTAGCGAACCGGGCCCGGGCCGGCCCCTTAAGAGAATAAGAGGCCCATGTTCGCTTCGGAGCCCCCTTTGAAAGGGGCCTGGTGGGCCTAACGTGCCCACGTTAGAGTTCAGCGTGGGGCCGTTTGGGCTGGGTCCAATTGGAGTGTGACTTTGTGAATAGTATATTAATGTGCATGCACCAAAAATAAATATTTGTTGCTAAGAGGGTTTGATCCCTTGACCTCAAGATCAATAGAAATGAGGCTAACCATTGCACCAAGCTAACAATTTGTTAGTCTTTGTACTATTGTTAGTAAAATAGTTATAATTAATCATCTTGAATGTCCATTCTATGTAATGAAAATTTGAACTTTCCCATCTCTCTTTATGATTGAATTATGACTTAACAATACATTAAAAAAATTTAACTACAAAATCCTATAAACATAAATATATTTTATATCGTGACTCATTCATTCTTAATGTGAAAACTATTAAAGTTTCGATCTCCAAATCTCGAAGATGGGTGTTTTAGCTTCTCTTAATATACTTATGTTTATATATAAAATATATTTAACGTAAGACTAACAAATTGTTCTCCAAATATATTTAAAGTTTATATTTAAAGTTTCGCTTCTAGAATGAATGAGTCATGATATAAAATATATTTATGTTTATATATAAAATATTTACCATGTTGTAGTTAATATTTTTTAATGTATTGTTAAGTCATAATTCAATCATAAAGAGAGATGGGAAAGTTCAAATTTTAATTACATAAAATGGACATTCAAGATGATTAATTATGACTATTTTACTAATAATAGTACAAAGACTAACAAATTGTTAGCTTGGTGCAATGGTTAACTTAATGGGCCAACTATACACGTGCTCAAATAGCAATATACTAATAATATAGGCTAATAATATTACACAGGATGTCCAACATCATATCTTAAAGTTAATATTAAGCTCTTTGGTATTAATCCTTTTAACGTTAATGATCTATAGGCTACTTGTATGAGTCCAATCATGTGTTAGAACTTATAATCTTTCCTTTATGAAGCTATTTTTATTTTTGCTTAATAATTTTACAGTCATTTATCCATTCTAAGTGAAATAGATTCTTCCATCATTTTATCAATTTGTTTAAATCCAACTCTCTTAAAAGTTTGTATTGAATAAATTCAAATGTTTGAAATATCTACTTTAGTATTAATATTGTTTTTGATAGTATCTTTTTTCTTCGGATCAAATTCATCAAAATTTAAATTTTTGTGTTAAACTATATCTCTCTTGTTTTGAATATACAGACACTAATACCATTATAAGACCGTTTGGGGCTTAATTAAGTAAGAATAAAGTCTATGGAGAATTTAATAATAAAATTAAATTTTCACAAATGAGAGGACATGTAGGATGTACAAGATCCGATCTCTCAACTTCCAATATCAAGTTAAATATTAGGCTTAAATTCTGACAGGGCCCCTGAACTTTGCTCATCTGGTCAATTTGGCCCCTGAAGTTTGAAAATAGGTCTACTTGCCCCCTAAACTATCCTAACTGGTCATTTTGGCCATTTTCACCTTAAAATGAAGAATAAAATAGGCATACAACAATAATAGGCATTACGAGTCAATTTATAATAGACAAAGTAATAAAAAATTTAATAAAAATTAAAAAGTAATATAAAATTAATATTAAATTATTAAATAATAATAAACCCCCACCCACCCCACCATAAAACCGTTCACCATTGATAGAACATGCACGAGAAGACCACCCTAGCCCCAACCCCGTTCACCATTGACGAGGCCTTCACGAGAAGACGATCGAGCTGGGCTGCACGAGAAGAAGCTCGAGCTGGTGGAGGAAGGGGGAGGTCGAGATCGGATATGGGGGGAGGGGGAGATCGGGACCTGTAAATCGATGAAGATGGACGGAGATCGAGCGGAGGTTGGGCTATTTCAGGGAGGGGTTGTGGACGATGAAGATGGAGGGGACGAGGGAAGGAAAATGCGGTTGCCGGAGATGAGGGATGGGGGTTGGGGACGACGCGGGGAGGGGGATTATTTTTTTATTTTTATTTTGTTTTTAATAATTTTAATTTCTTTTAAAAGAGCCCTAATATATTTTCTTTATTAAAAGTGACCCCAAAATGTCTATTATATACTAAATTTTGATTTTGTCCTTCATGAAAAGTTAAAATTTGTTAATTTGCCCATGAAAAGTTATGAAAATGGCCAAAATGACCTGTTGTGAAAGTTCAGGGGGCAAGTAGACCTATTTTCAAACTTCAGGGGCCAAATTGACCAGATGATCAAAGTTCAGGGGCCTGTCGGAATTTAAGCCTAAATATTAAAACAATACTAATGCGAGTAGATGTTACATCAAAATAATTAATAACATCAAAATAATTAATAGCATGTCTTTAGAATTTATGAGATTTCACTCTAAAACCAATTGGCAATAGAGGGAATAGTCTAAGATTTTATATATTGACCCAGGAGGACATCGACTTTCGATGTGGGATGTGCATCTTAACACTCCCCCTCATGTGTAATAACCCAATCGTCGGTGGAATTTTGCTCGCCGGAACTTTCGGCGGGGTTACACGTGTCTCATTAATGTTGACCTAAAGTCGATACGTCTTTATTTTGATAATAACAAATTACAATTAAGTGAATTCTACAGTGCGCGAGGCACATACTTCAAGTCAAGACACAAGGCCGGCTCATTTATTTTGTCATATGCGTATAGGACCTTGTGTAAGGAATTATCTAAAATTCTCTTCATGTTTTTGAAATGGTTGATTGAGTGACGATAGTTTGATGTTTAAATGTTTTAATCGTTTTATGGAGTCTCTTGTGTTGTTCATGAACAATTTGTAAGTTGGATTATCTCTTAATACTTATGATAATAACTCTGTGTTATTAAAATAAGACTTAAGGATGAATCAATGATCAAATTGAGCTTGAAAAATACAGAGCATCGTGACACCCATCATGACTGTGGTCTCACGATGGAAGCCAAAATCTTCCAGTCACTCATCGTGACACCCATCTTGATGCTCTTTTGGATCTTTGAAAATTTGTGATAAAATCGAATTTTCAAAGATCCAAAAGAGCATCAAGCCTTCTCAATCTTCCATTGCTATTATATCTTGATTGTGAAGAGTTAATTCCATAGATCTATCTTGTATTACTCTTAATCCATCCAGTTAGGGATAATTGTCATAAGAGTAGAAGTTATTACAAATTTATCTTTTGTAATTGAAATCCTAAGAAGAGTTCTTGGATTTCTAGTTGTTGATTAGGAGTTGAAATCCTAGAGTTAGGCTTTGGGTTTCTAGCTTGGGGAAGCTAGAAGATGTAAATTGATTGCTTCTACTGAACCCCGAGGGTTTTCTCTATTAGTGGTAACTTACCGAAATCCTAAGGTTGGAAAGACGAAGGTCGAGCACGTAGGGTAATCGAAGCTCGCTAAAGTCATTGTGTATTTTCTTCCTTGTATTATTTACTTTCCGCACTTGTATCTTGTATTAATAGGGTGGGAAATAGTTGTTAAACTAGTTGAATAAGGATTTATCGAAAAAGTTGGTGTAATTACTATAATCCTTATTCACCCCCCTCTAAGGATCGTATTCAGGTTAACAATTAACTCGGGTTTAGCTCATGATACCATGTTAAGAGTCTATGAGGTTCTACTCTAAAACCAATTGACAATAGAGGAACTGAGGAAGTAGCACAAGATCTTATATATTGACTTGGGAGGACACCGACTTCCGATATAAAATGGACATCTTAACAGGATGGCACACATTTATACAAAACTTTTACCCGAACACACTCAATAAAACACGAAACAATTTTAAAAAATCAAAGTGTTAATACTAAGTTACTAACTTATCATATTAGTAATACTAACTAATAATATAAATAATACTATGTAATACCTATTGCACCAACACTCTAGTTATAAGTACGCTTGGAAATTTTAGTCATAAATAATTTGTTGTCGTCGATGATCTAAATTAATACTATGTAATACATATTGCACCAAAATTCTAGCTATAAGTAGTAACGCTTAGAAAAGAAAAGAGAAGAGATGAGAGTGTTAAAGGAGGGAGTGATCTGGAAAGTGAAGATAAAAGAATGAGTTGAGTACATAGAAGAGAATATATGTAGGTTGATAATGATTTTATCATTAAATATATATATGGTGACCGAGTCGAACCTTTTCCAATGGTTTGGCTCGCTTCCGAAAATACTCAATCCCAACGTTTGGCTTGATATTTGGTACCCGAGCCAAAATTTCGAGCTATACCTTTTCGAGCCAAATCGGCCGAACTTTTCGAATCGATACATTTGCTGACAGGCCTAGACACTACGTTCAAATCTATTGCTAAGAATCTACAAAGGTTACCTCATATCGCCTGCCGTACACATCTCATAATATTCACTAAACATCAATCAATAAATTATTTAAAGTTTATAAATTTAGTGAAAGCCAAACAATAATCAATAAATTTTATATTGCACGCTAACAAGAAAATTATGTGCTAATGTAAAGGGATACAATATAAGAAAAGATGGCAAAATTGAGAAGAACGAATATGAAAAAAAAAACTTATTACTATGGAAAGCAAAAGGCTGGAAGCGGTGTTTACTTTTGTTTTTTGGAAGTTCATTGTATACAACAGTGTATCTTTTGGAGAGAAATAATATTGTTAAGGAAATAATATTGGTGGGTATATTAGTCTAAAATAATAATAATAACATATTAATTGATAGTCTAACATTACCCATCGATTTGAGGGTGAATCTCTTAACCTACAAACATAGGTTCACTTACATTAACCATGAGAATTTATTATGCCAAACAGGATAAATGATAAATTTCATCTATATTCAGCTAGCTTCACCCAATCCAAACAAACCATAAGAGTTGACACAATTAGGCATGTTATTGAACTGGTCCTCTCGTAAATCGCTCTCGAATCGGTTCGTTAAAACCTGTTCGTTTGCCCGCATGGTTTGAATTTGGAACCGGATACTATTCGTTTCCACCATTCGTAAATCGTTTTCACTCGCTCATAAATTGATTATATTAAAATATAGTTTTAACTCGAACAGGTAACGATTCGTTCGTAATTCGTTGCAAAACGCTCGTTAATTTTTCGCTCGCTCGTTAGTTGTTTGTTAAACCGTTTATAATATTCATTTTTATTTAACAAAATATACCCAAATAGTCTAACTATCCAATTTGCGAGCGGAGAATGGATTACGGTTGAAACAATTAGCAATCCGAGTGAGCGAGTTTATACGATTTCGATTAGAGAACCTATTTTACACTATCTTATTTTAAACCAATTATGAATTGAACATTCAAACTGGTTTATTAGCGAACCAATTTGCGAGTTAACCAGTTTGATTAACAATTCGAACCGGTTTGACAAAAACCGGATCGGACCGCTCGTTAGACCACCTACAATAGAGTTTAATGTGGGGGTTGAAGTGAGGTGAATTGGAGTATATACATATGCAATGGTATATCAAGTTTTAATGCTGAGAGTATTGGGGTTAAGTGGGCCCGGGAGCTTGCAGTAGCCCTGCACCGAGTTGCGTATTTTTTCCCCTTATTTAATAAATGTATTATTTGCCCAATAATTCATCAAAATAAAAATATACAAAAACATATCATTATTTTTTATTTTTCGAGATCTATAAATAAAGCCTAGTTTTGTTCTATTTGGACACCAAAAAATGAGTTTTCTTACACAAGTCTCCATTCATTCTTTGCAATACTTTCCTCTTCAGTCTTCAACTCTCTTCATGGATTCTTCACAATATTCGAATTTCTTCCCAGACTTCAACTACACTAACCAAGCTCAAAATCCAAATATGCGACCTCCCTGCCCAAAAATCCAACGTCCAGAAGATCTACAAAATTAAGGGATGCAACCGAATTCTGGTATGCAATATATAATGCCAGCAAATTATGGCATGCAATACCCATAATTACCCTTATATGCCTTTTGGATATCAACCTGTTCCTGGAAATAACTATGTTCCGGCCCCTATGAACACTGAACAAACTAATGAGGCAAACACACCTCGTTTTAGTAGTGGATCAACTGATATCCCAGAATTTTCTACACAAATATCTCTAGGAAATATTGATGGGGATACACCTAATAGTTTTGTTGCTCCAACCCAACAGTCAAGGAAGAAATCAAGTTATGACCCTTGGAGCACCGAAGAGAACAAAACTTTACTAAATAGTGTTTTTATTGTTAGTAATGATGATGTATTGGGGAGGTACAAAAAAGGTGTCACTTATTGGAGAAAAATTGCAGACTATTATAATAAGAGCATCGAAGGTGAGAGAAAAATGACCCTAGTGCAGTGCAAAAGTCATTTCACTATCATCAACAAAAAATTGCAACTTTTGTTGGTTATTATAGTAGAGCATGCAGAGTGAGATGCAGTAGTTCGTCTGATGATAACTACATAGGTAAAGCTCTAGATTTGTACCAAGAGTCCAAGGGTTATAGGTTCTCCTTACTTGAAGAGTGAAAGATAGTTCGTGAGCAACCCAGACTTATGACGGGCGAAACTGATTCTGAAGATAGTGGATCAAAGAGAAAAATAGTGGCGATGATGTTGGGTCCTCAACTCCTTCCCTTATACGCCCAAATGGTAGAGATGCGACAAAGAAGAAAATGAGATTTTCAACGAGCAAATATTCGACTTCAAGAAAAGCAAAGTTTGTCCTTCAGGTTGAGTTATCTAATATCATATCTTCTCGTGATAACCTTGAACAAGCTAGGTCTACTATTGCGTAAGCTATGTTGGAGTATGCACGTGTTAGGAAGTTAGAGATGTTGATGTTCTTGAAGAACAAAGAAGAGCATGATTTTGTAGAGGAAAATACTTACCAAATGCTACTGAAGCTGTGGTTCCCAAATTAGTTTGTTTGTTGTATGTTTTAGTTTCTTGTGTGTTTTATTTTCAAAGTGTGATTCTGTTTGAATAAATTGTGGATTAATGATTTTGTTTGAATAAATTGTGGGTTCTAAAAGTGCATGCTCATTTTGTTTTGAATTGTGTGTTCCAAACCGACAAAAACGTCCCCACCTCCATTGCCTTCTGGAATTGATAATGACAACACCATACCCTCGAGATTCCAAACCGACAAAAATGTCCCCACCCCCACTACCTTTCTGGAGTTGATAAGGACAACACCATAGCCTCGAGATTCCAAACCAATAAGGAAGTCCCCCCCCCCCCCCACACTACCTTCTGGAAATAATAATGACAACACCATTCCCTAGAGATTCCAAACCGAACAAAAACGTCCTCACTACCTTCTGGAGTTGATAACACCATACTCTCAAGATTCCAAACCGATAAGAAAGTCCTTAACCCCTACTACCTTTTGGAAATGATAATGATTTTTTTTTTTGCCCTATAAAAAAGGTGTAATACCTCATATGAATACCACTTCAAATGGATCCTTTATCACCTAAATAATCTAATACCAGATCTTTTAGTCTGAAAGATATTCAACGACAATTCGAATTAGAAGAAGCTTTGCTCGATAAGCAACAAGAAATTGTTGAAGAGTTGCTAAGGCGAGAAAATCGATCACACAAAAGAAAATCTATAAGTATGGATCATGCTGCTGCTAATGAGAGGCTCATGGCTGAATATTTCAATCACCCATGCACTTACACTGAAATGCAATTCAGACGAAGATTTCGAATGAGGAGGCCACTATTTCTCGGTATTGTAGATGCAATATCAAATTACGACGTTTATTTCACGCATAGGAAAAATAATTGGGGAAAACTTGGTTTGACTCCTATCCAAAATTGTACAACCGTCATGCGCATGCTAGCATATGAGTCGCTGGTGATGCTTGTGATGAGTATGTGAAGATTGGAGAAACCACTACGCTCGAGTGCACTTGCAATTTTCGCAAAGTAATTGCCTTGTTTCAAGATGAATACTTAAGACGACCAAATATTTCTGACATGCAAAGGTTACTCCAAGTTTGTCAGGAGCGTGGTTTCCCTAGAATGATTGGAAGTATCGATTGCATGCATTGACAGTAGAAGAATTGTCTTAAGGCTTGGCAAGGGCAGTATACTAGTGGACACAAGGGTGTCAACAATTATCGTAGAGGCAGTCGCGTCATATGATTTGTGGATATGTCAATGCCTATTATGGCAATGCCCGGTACATTGAACGACATAAATATAAGATAAATGGATGGATGAAATATTAATTTTTTATTGTAATTAATTAATTAATTACAAATAAATCAATTTTTATTTATTACATTATAAAAATGAATTATTATAAAGATTATAATTTTAATAATAACATATGTATAAATAATGAAATAAGTAACTATATAATATATATATGATAAGGTGATGTGGAAGGGAGAGAAAGTGAATAAAATCATGAATAAAACTATGTTATGGAAAGTGGGTTTCAATTAAAAACTTAAGTCGGTTTAAAGCTATCGTGACATTTGAATAAAGCGAGTTTAGTTAAACTTCTGTTGCGGACGATTTTAACACGTGTACGTTCAGATCTAGCGTTACGCATCTACAAAGGTTATCTCATATTATTGCCTGCCGCACACATCTCATTATCTCTCTACGAAAGAATACCAAAATTCTTCTTCTCCTTGTTTCTCTCTCTAGAAAAACTCTAAAACAAAACAACAAAAGTCTTTATTTTTCGTTTTGCAGATATGGAAATGGAGCGAATTACTGAATTTCCACGCAGTTTTATGGACACTAATCCTCGAAAACGACGTCGTTTGGGTTGGGACGTTGGTCCTCAGACCCCCAAGGTATTGGATCTGGATTTATTATAATTTAATTTATTAGTTATTTAAACTTTTGTGATTATGGGGTTTGTTAGATTAAATTAAATATTGTATTTTATTTGATTATTATTTCTATTTAATCTTTTGACTTTTGCGTCTTTGGGTTTTGTTAGATTCACTGAAAGATAGTTTTTTTATTTATTTCGGTATGATTTTTATTTGATTTTCAGACCTTTTTGGGTTTATTTGTTATGTTAGATTCAATCAAAGATTATACTTTTTATTGATTCACTTGTGAATTTATTCGGGAATTTGGTTTTTTGTGTTTATTTTATGATTTTTGACTTGCGTTTATGTTCATTGGTTGTTTTAATCTACGATTGTATTCTTATTTTATTTGGGTTTAATCTAAGATTGCGTTTATGTTGCGAATAATTGATTATTAGTTACGTATATTATTGGATCTGGCTAAATAGTGCATAGTAGATCTCGAAAAGATTGTCTAGTTTTAGATCTTGATGGTTTTTTAAGTGTTTGATCTCATGGACACGATGTCTGGGTCTATGATTTAGTATAGGTTTTGTAAGGTTGTTTATATATGGCTGAAGCCTGATCTTGAGGTACTTTGAATTTATCCGTCGTTCTTGTTATGAATTTATTTATTGTAGTTGCGGGTTTCTTGTTATGGGATTATCTTTATTCTTGGTTACAGATGAGCCAATTAGTTTTTTTAATGTTCTTGGAGGATGTTAAGGTTTCAATGAGGTAAACCAAATTTAATCTTTATATATTAAGAGAAGATGAATGGATGCGTGTGTGTAGGCTCAGCTAGAACTTTTATGTGGGCAAGATAGTGGAATTCTGACAAGCTATGCAACTTCGAAGGCAACGTCAGACAATACCATTTCTGATTTTGTTAAGGAAGTGGCTCGAAATGGTTCCCCGCCATTGAGAGAAGATGATAAAGATGGGCATTATATGTTTGAGCTTGGAGAAAATTTAACTTCTCGCTGTAAAGACCTATTTCTATCATAAAAATGATTTTACTTCATGTCAATTATGTTTACCTCATGATTTCTGTTGTTTATCTTGACAACACTTTCTCTTGTGTTACTGCTTGCAAATCAGCATACCTAAGACTTGTCTCTTCTGTTGGCCCCTACACAGATAAAATTCACAGCAAGATGGGTGAGGGAACATTTGGTCAGGTACTTGAGTGTTGGGATCGCAAGAGAGGCGAAATGGTGGCCATAAAGATTGTCCGTGGTGTTAGCAAGTACCGTGAAGCGGCCATGATAGAAATAGACATGCTACAACAGCTTGGTAAACATGATATAGGTGGCAATCGGTAAGTATTTTAGCTTCTGTAGCTTCTGTATTAGTTATATGTAATTATGCTGATGGCATTTAGGTTCTGTATCTTTTTGTCAGTGGTTAAGCTTTTTTATTCCTTGCAGTTGTGTGCAAATACGGAATTGGTTTGACTATCGTAACCATATATGTATTGTAAGTTCTTAGATTAATTTGGAGGTTAAATTCCCCAACTTAATAGTATTTCGGGGATTAAAATTTTGGATGAATATGGATGGTTTCAACAGGTCTGTGAGAAGCTTGGTCCAAGCTTATATGATTTTCTTCGGAAAAACAATTATCGACCATTTCCCATTGATCATGTTCGTGAGATTGGCAGACAACTGTTGGAATGTATTGCATGTGTGTAGTAATTACTCGTACTGTTCATTTTCTAGTCTATATATACCATAGTTATACTAATAACAAAGTAATCTGATTCCCTTGCTTTCCGATACATCTGAGATGCTTCAACCTATATATGTACTTGTCTTCGAATAATAACGTTGTTACTCATCAATAAACCCCTTTTATATGTTTTAACTGACAATTTGTGCTTGATGTGTAAAACATTTCAGTTATGCACGATTTGCACTTCATCCATACTGATCTGAAGCCTGAGAATATCCTTCTTGTGTCTCCTGAATATGTGAAAGTTCCTGAATATAAGGTCAATGTTCGTATAGACTACTATATATACTCTCGCTTTCACTTTGCTCCTTTTAGTATATTTACCTGACAATTTTTTTCTTCTTCTGTTTTTAGGGTTCAAGTAGGTCACTAAAAGACAGTTCCTACTTTAAAAGAGTTCCAAAATCTAATGCTATAAAGGTGATAGATTTTGGTAGCACTACTTGTGATAAGCGGGACCAAACATACACCGTCTCAACAAGACATTACCGTGCTCCAGAAGTTATCCTAGGTTAGTAAATTGCTTCAAGCTAACACTTCCTTTGAATTGATGAAATGCAATATGTATTTTAATGTGTTGAGTTACATGCAGGGTTAGGCTGGACTTATCCTTGTGATATTTGGAGTATTGGCTGTATAATTGTGGAACTATGCACGGTATGTGGTGTGGATGTAGTCTAATTTGATTTTTAAAGGTTGTCATGTTATCTAGGCATCTATATCTATTTTTGTTTATATTCGTCTAGGGTGACGCGTTGTTCCAAACACATGATGACTTGGAACACCTTGCTATGATGGAGAGGGTCCTTGGTTCATTGCCTCAGCACATGCTAAATAAGGCTGAGTAAGTTTTATCATTTGAGAATCCTTATAGAAGCATCGTAGAATTACAGTGTTTGGCATGGTCTGATAATTTATTTTTAATTGTCTTTTGCAGCCGGCAGGCAGATAAATATATTCGGAGAAATAGATTAGACTGGCCTGAAGGTGCCGCATCTAGAGATAGTATTAGAGCTGTCTACAAGCTACCTCGCCTTCAGGTATTTATTAATTCAGTTCAAATGTTGCTTTGTGGATTGATATTCGACTGTAATTGGATTAAAGTTTGATCCTTCGCCTTCACCCAATTATGATTACAGAACTTGATTATGCAACACGTGGACCACTCGGCAGGGGATCTGATCAATCTCTTGCAAGGGCTTCTTAAGTTTGATCCTTCAGATAGATTGACAGCAAGTGAAGCCTTGAGGCATCCATTTTTTACTAGGGATCATCGTAGGAGATGACAAAAAATTGTACTATTCATTGGTCTGGTGTGAGTGTATATAGTGAAATATCGTCTTCTATAAAAAAAATGATACAATGCGGTGGTGTGTTCTATAGAGATTAATTGTTAATGGCATCCATCTGCATCGATTTTATAGTTGAAATGCCTCGTGATTTTGTTTGTAGTTCTGTATGTAATAATGGCGTGTTAGATTTTATTTTAGATGGCGATCGTGTATGTAATAATGCATGCTAAGATGTAATAGAACATCTTGTTCGGTGACTTCCTTGATCTTGTTGATTGATTTCTTGTCCTAATGTTTGAAGATCTTGAAGGCTTGATCTTGAAATAAATATGCAATAACTCGAAGATTTGATCGTCTTGTGTTATTGTTGCATGCATGTCATTTTACACGCTTTTTTTGTTGAATAAAATTCTTCTTACTTGATCACTGGCAACATTTGTATCTACAAAACATCAATATACAATTTTAATGCACTAATAGTTAAACAATATAATAGGCAGAATAAATTACTTATATCTTTTTCACCGTACTAATGGCTTCGATAATATTTTCGAAAAACGAACTCTTTCATGTACTACAATAAGGCTTTTTTTCGTATAGGCACCCGAGCTAATAAAATCATTTCAAATTGGTAGTGGAAGTATTTTTGTTTTACCACATAGGCACCTGGACCTTAAAAATGACACATTAACTGTTGTTTTTTACGTTTTCTTGAATTTCTTCGTTAGGATATGCATCCTATTAATCGGCATAAATCTTCAACTTGGAAGTGTTTTTTGGGTTTTCATTTTGGTGCTTTAATGGCAAGATGAATTTGGTAACTTGTAGAAAAAAGTTGTTTCTCATTTTGGAGGGAAATGAGAAGATGCAAATATGCTATGAGATATTCCTAGATTCCCTGGAATATGCCATGGAATATTTTCAGGTTCACTAAAATATGCTATAGAACCTTCATCATTTTTTTTTTTGTGAAGTTCATCCATTTCATACCATTTCATACCATTTCTTATACTCTGCATTTTAAATTGGACATTTGAGGTGGCATTCCCGTTGATGAATTGATTTTCAGGTGATTTTTACTATAAAATGGAAGTTACAAATAAAGAAGAATTGTTTTCAAACTGACACCTGAACTTTGTCTCTTCTATTGGCACCTAAATTAATTTTTTTCGAAGTGATATCTGAACTTTTCTCCAAATTTTCACTCCAACAAATAGGATTAACTTACCCATGGGTCAAGTATTTTTTAAATGTTAGAAAACCTGAAAAATGTGAAAAATAAATGTTCATGTACCATTTTTAGGGTCCATGTGCCTATTTGTAAAAGAAATACATTAAGTGCCAATTTGAAATAATTTCTTTAGTTCAGGTGTCTATATGAAAAAAGTCCTATTATAACTATTACTATTATCATTTACAGGGTTGAAGGCACAATTGGTCATAGTGTTTCACGATATTCACTATTCAATCACTCATGTTTCATTTTGATTTTTGATCACTCATGTTTCACATGTTTTAGTTGATTTTGAGGTCAAATTATCTGTTAAGTTGGTATTATTAGTGGCATGTGCTTGCATAATAAGATGGTAAAATAATCCGGTAATATAAGATTGAAAACCTTTAATTTTAATCCTACAATATGATTAATTTTATGTTGCGGAAATATTTGACATCTTATAATTTTACATTTCCCTGACATGGTCATTCCACTATAATACTAGGTTAATGGAAAATTTAACCCAAAAAATATATGAGACATGATATTGAAACATGATTACATGAATGATAAAAAATGACAAATGAAATATTAGTGATAGAATAATAAACGTTATGTAACATGTACAATCGATTGTGTCATTAGTCTATTTTTCGTTACTCCCTCTTTTCTCAACATATGATCTTTAGCAAAAAAAAAAAATTTTATTAGGGATCAACAATAGTTAGAATAATATATAATGGAGATAATTATTTTCAAAGGTAAAAGTAATTTCTAAAGCAAAAATAAGTCCAAAAATATATTTATTAAACAAATAGTTATTATGAAAAATTAATTATTCTCTAGACAACCAATAATTTTGAATCGGAGTTAGTATTTGTTATGATAGTTGATATAATTTTAATCTACTTATCACCATGATAATATGAATAAAATAAGTGTTACAAATTACTATTTCCTCCGTTTTTCTTAAAGTATTTTATATCACATTATCTAATATTTCAATGTATTTTTTTAAGTATGTTTTTAGTTTATCCTTGATTAAGTAGTATAATTTGTTAAATTTGTTGATATCCCAGCATAAAACTTGTGAGTTTTAAAGCATAATTAATGTCAATTTCAACACTCAATATATTATTTGAACAAAAGTTTATAATTCAAGACATTGAATTTGAGTTCACATAGTTATATTAGCTCCCATTAAATAAGGGTAAAATTGTATTTTATTTCATATCCTTAATAAATTAAAGTAAGTTATTGCTAAACAATATGTTAAAAAAATGGAGTAAGTAACATGTTTCAGTTGGAGGTGGTATCTTTATCTTTACAATATAAATGATACGCTCATTTAAGGCGCCCCGCTTGGCTAGCCCATCGCCCAACAGAGGAGGTCAATCCGGGATGTGCCTCTAGCAGCTCGGTGCTCCACCTCAAGAGTGCCCAGAGTAGGTTGGGTAACCACCCACAAGCAGATCCTCCCTTGAACAAATGCAGAGTTACTCATGCACCTACAGCGGATCGAACCCACACATTTGTGGAGAAGCACACTCTTATAGTGAAGCCCCTTACAATTTGAGCTATGCCTTGTGAACTTTATCTTTACATTATATAATTGAGGAAGGGGAAAGTTAGAAGTTATTTTGAAGCCATTTGAAACCCTATATTCTCTTACAAAACAGGAGAGCGATAATAAAATTATTTATTTACTTACAAATATTGTGTACAATAACTCACTCTAAATATTATATAAAATATATTTTATTTTTACTTTTAGAAAATGCCTTTGCAAAAATTATATGTTATTTTACAAATCAAATTTAACTTAATTACGATCAATTTAATAATATCAAATAAAATTTTATATTTATTAATTAATTAAAGATCATATTATGAAATAGTAAACGAGTTCGCACAAGCGGAACTGTATGCAAACATTTAGTTTTTTCTTAACCAACCAATGAATCTAAAGAGAATATACCTTTTCGAGGAGAACTAAATCATACCGGATATGATCGTAGATCGAGACTGAAACCTGTGTGGGGGTAGGGGCGGATGTAGGCAAGTGGATCAAGGCAGTGACACCCATAAATTTGAGAATTTTGGTTAAATACCACATATTTGATCCTCTTTTTAATCTCCACAACCACTTAAATTTTCTTCGTTAAACTATCATCCCTCCCATGTGAAAAATCTAATTTGCATGTCCTTTTTTCTTCACCAAGTATTCCCTTTCTTCTTTGCCAACCTTCAACCACCACCACCAACCTTTTACACCAACTCTATTAACCCCATTTCAAATCACAAAATTACCAACATCACATACCCTCACCAAGTCATTTTATTCCTCACTTTCTTCTTCAAATCACAACAACCACCACTAACAAGGAGGGTGTGGGTGCTGGAAATTACCGAAATGCCTGAAATCCCACAGAGTGGGTGCTGAAATGATGCATGAGCAGCCCCGAAAATGCTGCAAAGGCAGCCACGAAAGCAGAGGAAGTATGTTTGAATATACTCCTCTGCGTGATTCGAATCCGAGACCTCTTGGAAAGATGCTCGAGTCCAGTACCCCTAGGCTAGAAGCCTTGGATATAAGGGCACATGTTAAGCATTAAATATGAAACAAACATCCACATACATAAACATACAAGGTAACATATTTTAATAAAATTACCATATCAAATTTCAAATGCACTAGGATGGTAGTGCTTGGTGAGGACGAAAAGGGATGGTTGGTGAAGAAGAAAGGAGGGGCAAATTTGACATTTTACAGAGAAGGGTGACAATTTAACTAAAAAATTTGATGGGGTGATGAAGATTAAAAAAAGGATCAAACATAGGGTATTTAGCCTAATATCTCCATAAATTTGGCGAGTTTTATTTTTCAAATATTTTTACCTAACAACATTATTTAACAAAAATTCACCCTTTTCTAGTAATTAAAGACAAGTTTTTTTTTTTTTGATAATTAAGCCATATCATTAATCTAGAAACGAATTAAAGACAAGTTAGTCCAACATAAGTTTATCATTTCATAGTCTTTTAAGACCATTCACTTCAACACAAAACCGACGTCGTCTTGAGTCATCTTCTTAATTCCGGAAGGAAATCATAGTTACAATCAACTTCAAATCGGCAGGTATAATTCCTTTGTCCCAGAAAGATTGTCCAGTTTCATTTTTTAATTGTCAAAATTAATAAACTCTGTAGCATTAATTGACATTTATAACTTCAATTTCAATCAAAATTGTAATGTTAATAATAATGTACAATCGAAATACTAGCATTTGATGTATTTTTCACCAAATATCATACACCACACCTAAAAACAATTGAGTATAAAATTTAATTTCTGGGTTTGCTGCATTGATTAGAAAATCTAATTAAAAATTGAAGCTCTTTGAATGTGTTGGGTCATTTTATGAAGATGCTCATGATTGAAAATGAATATTATTTTAGCTTACTGAAATTTGGGAATAATGTGAAAGTTATACTTTGATAAATTGTACTCAAATTTGATTAGTTCTTTGTGGTTATCTTTCACTTCAATGATATTTGGATTTTGTCTGGATTGTAAATTTTGCTTAGAATTGATTAGAGCAAAATGTTCTACTAAATTTTAGTTAATTTGTCGAATTAACAAATTGCAGCCTTAGTTGACACGCCCATCTTCGATTTAGATCAAGTTATTATGTTAGTAGTAAAGTAGGTTGAAAATGCTGTCGTTTGATATTTTTCACCCATGTTATTCCACATATACAAAAGTTGAATTATGATTTTTTCATATCTACCTGAGAAATTATCATGTTAATACTTAGAGTAAATGGCTTCATCGATCACTCACGTTTGTTAAAAAACACTAGTCGATCACCCTAGTATGACTTTGTATATTTTCGATCACTCATGTTGGATATTGTGTGTACTTTTGGTCACTCACACGTTTTTTTGGTACAACTCTAAATTTATTGAAATTTTTAACATTTTTGTAAGGGTATTTTAGTAATTTTTTCATTAATTTTTTAACTTACATCAAGTAATATTCAATAACTTCCATCGCACTCTACATTTCCATGACAAAATTATGAGAAAATGACTATAATATCCTTATCAGAATGTTAAAAATTTCGAAAAATCAAAAGTTGTACCAAAAAAACGTGTGAGTGACCAAAAGTATACATAATACCTAACATGAGTGATCGAAAGTATACAAAATCATACTAGGGTGATCGACTAGTGTTTTTTAACAAACGTGAGTGATCGATGAAGCCATTTGCTCTAATACTTAATAGTAAAGTACACCGAAAATACTGTCCTTTGATGGCATCTATTTCTCTCCATCTTCTTGCTTTCTCTGAACCCTCAAGATTTCGTCAGTGGTCTGTCCTGTGAATGTATGCCTGGTGAGTTAATTACAATTTCTCGTATCTACTTGAGAAATGTAATAAAAATGTTAAAACAGAGATTATACAACTATTTTACCTCCTTGACACGTGATCTTTTCCATGTTTATTGCCAGCGTTCTTGTTAAATTTGGTGTTGAACCTTGAGATTGTCTTGAATTTTCCTCGGGGCATATTTGTGTAATGAAGTATTTGATTAACAACATTACAGGATCTGTGTGATGGGTTCAATTCCAGGGATTTTCAATGGACATGGGAAGCAACCTCTTTTTTCATTCGGAGTAATTTCTGATGTGCAATATGCTGATATTCCTGATGGGAAATCTTTTCTTGGTACCCCTCGGTATTATAGACATAGTTTTCATGTTTTACAGAGGGCTATCCAGAAATGGAACCGTGAAAAACCTACATTCGCAGTAAATTTTGGGGATATTGTAGATGGCTTTTGTCCAAAGGATCAATCCTTAACTGCAGTATCCAAAATTGTTGATGAATTTAACGCATTTGATGGTCATGTGTATCACATGATTGGAAATCACTGCCTTTACAATTTACCTCGGGAGAAGTTGCTTCCATTGTTGAAGATTCCAGGATGCGACAATCTTGCCTACTATGATTTTTCTCCCATTCCGGAGTATAGATTTGTTGTGCTTGATGCCTATGATATTAGCGCCATTGGATGGCCAAGGGACCATCCAAATTCATTAGACGCCATCAATTTACTCAATGAGAAGAACCCCAATACTGATAAGAATAGCCCAAATGGACTGGTAGAACTGGAACGACGATTTCTCATGTTTAATGGTGCAGTTGGTAAAGCACAGTTAGAATGGTTGGATCACGTCCTTGTGGATGCAACGAAGTCAAACCAAAAAGTGGTTGTATGTTGCCACATCCCTCTTGACCCTGGTGCATCTTCAAAAGCAGCTCTGCTGTGGAACTTCGATGAAGTTATGGATGTAATACACAGGTATGTTTGCGTAAAGGCGTGCATAGCCGGTCATGATCACAAAGGTGGGCATTCAATTGACTCCCATGGTGTTCACCATCGAGTCCTGGAAGCAGCGTTGGAGTGTCCCCCAGGAACCGATGCTTATGGGTTTGTTGATGTTTTCCATGATAGATTAGTACTAAATGGTACTGATAGAATGAAGAGCACGAGTATGGTGTTCTCCCCATAGACAAGATACAAAATATGTATTACTTTTGTTGTAAAAATAATACCGAACGCATGAAATATGCATTAGATCTCATGAGCAAATGTGAACCGTGTACTTTCGAATCGTGAAAATAATGGAAATAGGATCAATAGTTTAAGGAGTTTCAAGAACACATTGAGATGCCTGTGGATGAGGCAATATTGTTATTGGTAGGGATGTTTTCGGTTCGCTGAAAACCGACCGAACCGAATCGAAATTTAACCGACTTAGTTGAAAAAAAATGACACCAAACCGAGACGGTTCAAAAAAATTTGGAACCGACCAAAAACTTTCAGTTTTCGGTTTTATCATCAACCGAACCGAAACCGACCGAATCGAACCGACTTTTTATATATATTAATTAAAATATTTGTATTTGTGATATTTCTTAATACTTATACTTAATTTTGATTTTTTTTAACAACATTACTATATTACCTAATATTGGAGTAAATTTTAATATTGGTCTAATGGACTAAGTGCCCAAGAACCATATACAATGAACATGTCCAAATGATCAAGTGTCCATTACTTGCCCTCTTTAAAACCTAAATACAGTATAAAGTAAGAGGAAGCATTCAGATATGCGCCTCTAGCCTCTGCGGTTCTGCCCTAGTGGCCTTTTCAAGCTTCAACTTTCAATCTTGCTGCCTCCATGAAACAATCTATCAATTAATATAATGAGTGATAAAAACATTGAAACGTCTACTCAACATGAAACTTGACCCAACATCACACCTCTACAGGCTCCACTCAACATGATTTGGTTAGTATTAATTAAACATTTATAATTTGATTTATTTATTATTTAACTCCTTTGTTTTTTGTTTTTATTTGTGTAGATAATCCGGATAGCCGTGAATCCGATTTCTAGCATTTGGAATCTTAGCAAGAATTGAGAGCAAAGGAGCTAATTTGTATTTCTTAATATGTGTTTGTCATGAATTATTTCTATTTTGATTTTAAACTTCATGTGGACGTGTAAACTATTTAATTTGAAATCGTGGACTTTTATCTTTTTGTTTGTTTAAAAACCGAAAAACCGACCTAACCGAACCGATTTCGCCTCAAAACCGACATCAACCGAACCGATTTAAACCGACAAAAATTCAACCGACTTGGTTCGCCGAGTTAAAAAACCGTCGGGAAAAACCGACCGGACCGAACCGAAAACATCCCTAGTTATTGGGAACATGCATAAACATTAGGGCAAATGACTTCTGATATCACTCACGTTTGAAAAAAAAAAGTCAATTAGATCATTCATGTTTCAATCCTGATATTATAAGTTTTTCCAATTTCCTTTTTGATATTTTTTACAGATTTTTAAAGGGTACTTTCCAATTTTATGGGGTCCAATATACACACACCAGAATAGTGTTTGTCGGGTGTGCAATTACTATTTTGCCCTTGAATTAACTTCCTCAGTTACCATACTTCTAAATTGGAAGGCACAAATGTCTTTTAACACTGAAAAGTACTACTGTTTTGGTGTGAATGTAACAGTTCAACAATTGTACCATAAAAAGGTCACTGCTAATCCCAATCCATTTCCCTTTCCTCTATTTGTTACTCTAATTATTTCAAGTATCTTCTTCTTTGCTTCATAACAAATTCCACACAAATTAAACAAAACAATCTTTATTTGCCACATCTTCTTTCTATGTGACGAATCCTTTTATCAAATTTTGTTACTTTACTTGTTTGGATGTGAATAATTATTTGGTTATAATTTGAGGGATTTGACATTTTGAATTACATGATTTGTACCTTTGGGGCAAACAATAAAGATCAAAATAAATCAAACAAAATTTCATTATTGTTAGATTACATAATCTGGTGGTTTTATCATTATTATTGCTTTTTAATATCAGTTATGGTCTTACCATTGCATGAAAAGCCATATGAGTTTTTGTTTGTATGGTTTTATGGGAACATGAAAACTATACAAGAGATAACCAAGAGATTAAGCCAACAGTTAAGTAATATAGTACCAATTTCAATATTTTCCTTAATATTTGTATACAGATTTTAAAAAATTTGTAATGTGAAATAGATGGAGTAATAAGTAATTGATGGTTAAAAGTTGGACAAGAAAAATTAAAAATAACATAAATTTTGTATTTGAAGAAATAGTCGTTTCATCTTCACCTTTGTGAGATTCTAATTGAACTCCACTTTTTTTTCGCTTTTCTAATCTCACTATTAAAGGGGCCATTAAAACACTTGGTGCATGCACTGTATAATCGTACCTTACTTTTAGTCTTATCACTCCTTTGCAAAGTTTAGTGCTTTGGCAAGCAAACAATGGTACATTCCTTTTAGTCTTGTCACTCGTTTTCAAAGTTTAGTGCTTTGACAAGCAAACAATCGTACATTCCTTTTAGTCTTATCACTCGTTTTCAAAGTTTAGTGCTTTGGCAAGCAAACAATCGTACATTCCTTTTAGTCTTATCACTCGTTTTCAAAGTTTAGTGCTTTGGCAAGCAAACAATAGTACATTCCTTTTAGTCTTATCACTCGTTTTCAAACTTTACTGCTTCGGCAAGCAAACAATCGTACATTCCTGTTAGTCTTATCACTCCTTTTCAAACTTTACTGCTTTGGCAAGCAAACTGTTCATCGTACAAAAGGTAGATCACATGCATGAGAAGTGAGCAATAGTGGATAGAAAGGCTTCTATTATGTGGAAAGCATCCTAGCAAAATTTATGCCATTAATTTTTGGACAAATGGCTTCTGACATCACTCACATTTGAAAAAAAAAAGTTAGTTAGATCACTCATGTTTGAAAAACGCCAGTTAGATCACTAATGTTTAAAAAGTCAATCATTCGGGTCACTCCATCACATTTTTGAAGCGTATTTCTGTCCAAACATATTTTTTTCCTCCCATAAGTACCCAATTTAACTCTTATTAACACATTGACCCCAATTCTGAGATTAAAATTTTTTAAATTTGTTTTTTGATATTTTTTTTCGATTTCTTTTTTGATTTTTTCTCGATTTCTTTTCTCAATTTTTTTTATTTCTTTTTCAATTTTTTCGATTTCATTCTCGATTTTTTCTCGTTTTTTGTTTTGTTTTGTTTTTTGTATTTGTTTTTTTTTTTGCTCGATTACTTTTTTGATATCTTTTTTCGATTTCATTTTTGAATTCTTTTTTGATTTCTTTATCAATTTTTTGATTTTTTTTCGATAAGAAGTCAAAAAAGAAATCGAGAAAAAAATCGAAAAAGATATTAAAAAACCGAAAAAGTCGAGAATAATCAAAAAAGAAGCAAAAAAAGAAATCGAAAAAGAAATCGAGAAAAAATCGAGAAAAATCGAAAAAGAAATCGAGAAAAAATCGAAAAAGAAGGCGAAAAAATTGTAATCTCAGGATTGTGCTTAGTGTGTTAATAAGAGTTAAATTAGGTGCTTATGAGAGTAAGAAAATGTGTTTGAACAGAAATATCCTTCAAAAATCTGATGGAGTGACCCGAATGACTGACTTTTTAAACATTGTCATCTTACTGACGTCTTTTAAACTTTAGTGATTTAACTGGCTTTTTTTCCCCAAACGTAAGTGATGCCAAAAGTCATTTGCCATAATTTTATTAAGAAGTACAAAAAGTAATGTAAAAAGTTCCCACACATGAGGAAATAATAACGTTCATATTTATGCCATTAATTTTATTAAGAACTACAAAAAGTAATGTAAAAAAGTATAGGTTTTTTTTTCATCTGCGCACCTGAACTATGAGAACCTTCCTAAATAGATATTTGATGATCTTTTAATCCTAAATAGGCACCTGGATTCAAAATTGGCACATAAACTTTTGGTTTTCACATTTTTCTAAAATTCTTAAATTTTTTGACATTTTAAAATTATTAATCCAATGGCAAGTTAATCAACTTGTTAACTATAGTATTATGGTGACAACTATATATATGGTGTTAGCACCTAAATACAACTCGGATAATAGTGCCTGCTCTTTTTAGGTTAATAATCTCACAGAATTTGTCCATTAGAAATAACTAATTCAAAATATATGTCTTTTATTTTTTGTGTTCAACTTTGATTAGAAATAACTAATTAGCTTTACTATAAAAAATTATAAAATTTAACTTTTATGAAAATACCCTTGAATATAAATTTATCGATATTAATCATATATTTTTTGGACTAAAGAATAGTCCCTCCATTCCATAACGTTAGACGTCCTGAACATTCTAATGTTTTTCACAATGCAAGTTGTTTTGTGTATTTCAAGGCAAACTTATCTCTAGTTTCCAATTTTACGGGATCCACTATACACACACCAGAACAGTTTTTGTAGGGTGTGCAATTACTATTTTGCCATTGAATTAACTTCCTCAGTTACTATACTTCTAAATAGGGGGCATAAACGTCTTTCAATACTGAAAAGTTCTACTGTTTTGGTATGTGTATAATAGTTCAGCAATTTTATCGTGAAAGGTCACTGCTAATCCCAATCCATTTCCCTTTTCTCTATTTGTTACTTTAATTATTTCAAATATCTTCTTCTTTGCTTCATAACAAATTCGAGACAAATTAAACAAAACAATCTTTATTTGTCACATGTTCTTTCTATGTTACAATTTCTTTTCTTAAATTTTGTTACTTCACTTGTTTTGCTGTGAGTAATTATTTGGTTACAATTTTAAAGATTTGACATTTTAAATTACATAATTTGGGCCTTGGGGCTAATAATAAAGATAAAAATAAATCAAACAAAATTTCATTATCGTTGGATTACATAATCTGGTGATTTTATCATTATTATTGCTTTTTAATATCAACTTTGGTCTTACCATTGAATGGAAGACCACATGAATTTTTGTTTGTATGGTTTAATGGGAACATGAAAACTATACAAGAAAGAGCAAAGAGATTAAGACAGCAGTTGAGGATGTAATAGTAATTTCAATATTTTTCATAATATTTGTGCACATGTCTTAAAAACTTGTAATGTGAAGTAGATGGAGTAATAAATAACTGATGGTTAAAGTTGGACACGCAAAATAAAAAATAACTTAAATTGTGAATTTGAGGAAATAATTGTTTCATCTTCACCTTGTTAGGAATTATGGACCTCGGATAATTCCCCCAACCCAAGAATCCCAATGACAACGAAAAGAATAAATTGCGGAATTAAACAGACACGAGGATTTATACAGGTTCCCCCACAATGTGTAAGGTACGTCCTGTTGCTGCTGCAGATTCCACTATCAATGAATATAGATTGTTACACAAGCCCTACCAACTAGCTAGTCTAACAGTTGAGTACTTTCTTATACACCGAAAGTCTCAACAACAAAGCCTAACCAAGAACAAAGATAAACTCTCTAAGTTCTTCAAGAATATTAGAGCCCTAATATTCTTCCTAGGACAACTCTCCCTATGTGTCTACATTGTGTTTTAGACTTGGACAAGTTAGACTCATAGGAGAATCCCGCTATTTATAGGCAATATACAAAACCTAGCTAGCATAAGAAATCGGGCTAAAAGCCCGCCAGAATTCGCCAAGGTCTAATGCTATTAGGAAATAACTTCTCCGTCAAGAAAAGACCTTTCTTTTCTTGCACTCCAATTATTTCCTAAAAGCCCATCCGAAACCTATTTTTGCCAGCTGCCATAATTCTTCCCCCATTGGCCCAGCTCAGCAAATATGGCTTCACAACTCAACAATCTCCCACTTGAAGACATATTTCGGATCACCATCTTCAAGCATCAATCTGCAGCAACTCCCACTTGAGTTCATCATCCCCGAACTCCTACTGAAGCTGATCCAATTCATTGATCTTCGATGTTTGATCAGAACATCCTTCACCAGTTAGCAAATCTCCAGGAGGTTGGAAATACCTCTCACTAGGCCTGTGAACCACGCCAGCTCACTCGGATGATTCGTTCACAGTCTTCAACTCATCACCAAGTGAAGTCTCGCATTCTGTCAGTTGGGTACCTCTCTGACCTCCAATGCGACTTCCCTTCAACAGTTCTTCAAGACTCCCCGAGAACTCTTCCAGTACATCACCAATAGGATTTTCATCAACGACAATTCTATCCTTCATAGAATTTCTCACGTCGAACCTCACCTATCTTCTGTACAAAGTTCTACAACATGAATTCTCCTTAGAACTGCCAGCCAAGTATAACATACCTGACCCATGCCTCTTTAGCTATCACGCAACATCGGCATCAACGTATAACACAGCTCTTCAAAGCTGACCCCTGCACTTTTAGCTGTTAAGCAACATCGGCAGCAACGTATAACACAGCTCTTCAAAGCTGACCCCTGCACTTTTAGCTGTTAAGCAACATCGGCAGCAACGTATAACACAGCTCTTCAAAGCTGACCCCTGCACTTTTAGCTGTTAAGTAACATCGGCAGCAACGTATAACACAGCTCTTCAAAGCTGACCCCTGCACTTTTAGCTGTTAAGCAACATCGGCAGCAACGTTATCACAGCTCCTCCATACTGCAGAATTCTCCAGTACATCAACAACAGGAATCTAATCGACGACAACCACGTCGAACCTCATCTGTTTTTCCTGTACCCAATTCTGCTTGAGGAACACGGTCCCAACACACAACACATCTCTATCAGGTTTCACATCATCTAGATCCTCAGGTTTTCCCGCTAGTGGTGCTTCCAACTCTTCAATATTCATCTTCAACGTCTGAAATCTGCCCCATCAACCTTTTTTTCACCTGTGTCACATCCTCTTCGCTTCCAGTCACTGATTCTTGCAGTTCTGATCCCAACCAAGGCTCTGATACCAATTGTTAGGAATTATGGACCTCAGATAATTCCCCCAACCCAAGAATCCCAATGACAACGAAAAGAATAAATTGCGGAATTAAACAGACACGAGGATTTATACAGGTTCCCCCACAATGTGTAAGGTACGTCCTGTTGCTGCTGCAGATTCCACTATCAATGAATATAGATTGTTACACAAGCCCTACCAACTAGCTAGTCTAACAGTTGAGTACTTTCTTATACACCGAAAGTCTCAACAACAAAGCCTAACCAAGAACAAAGATAAACTCTCTAAGTTCTTCAAGAATATTAGAGCCCTAATATTCTTCCTAGGACAACTCTCCCTATGTGTCTACATTGTGTTTTAGACTTGGACAAGTTAGACTCATAGGAGAATCCCGCTATTTATAGGCAATATACAAAACCTAGCTAGCATAAGAAATCGGGCTAAAAGCCCGCCAGAATTCGCCAAGGTCTAATGCTATTAGGAAATAACTTCTCCGTCAAGAAAAGACCTTTCTTTTCTTGCACTCCAATTATTTCCTAAAAGCCCATCCGAAACCTATTTTTGCCAGCTGCCATAATTCTTCCCCCATTGGCCCAGCTCAGCAAATATGGCTTCACAACTCAACACACCTTTGTGGGATTCTAATTGAACTCCACTTTTTTTTCGCTTTTATAATCTCACCATCAATGGGCGCATTAAAACACTTGGTGCATGCACAGTATAATCGTACATTACTTTTAGTTTTATCACTAATTTTCGAAGTTTAATGCTTTGGCAAGCAAACAATCGTACATTACTTTTAGTCTTATCACTCGTTTTTAAACTTTATTGCTTCGGCATCATCGTACAAAAGGTAGCTCACACATGAGAAGTGAGCAATAGTGGTAGAAAGGCTTCTATTATTATCCACTCGGTTTTGTCCAAATTGTCCTAGTTGTCTTAAGACCAGCTGTAACTACCTTACAACCACTCTATCGACCTCATTAATATCCAATAAAAAAAGTTCAACCGCAACCTTAACGGTCCTCTCGCCCCTGCTTCAAGGAGTGACGAAGAGGTAAATCAATGAATGTGCTTCATAAAAGACTCGAACTCACGCGCTGCCCACCCAAATTCTTTATTATTTGACCAGTGCCCGGAGGCCATTAACATCCAATGTATGTGCTTGCCCTGTGTTGCTCAATCAACTTAGTTTCATGGTTACTCATTCAATTTGAAACAGGCAAAACTCAGATGCCCCATCTGCATCAAACCCCTCAACTGATCCAGTGCTTCCTGTTTGTGATGACAATGCGTCGAAGTCGAAGACGACGATGGACGGGGGAGATGATGAATGAGATGGTGTAAGAAAACTTGTATACTGTCCCTTGTTTCAACTTTCAACTCCACTTTACATGTATACTGTCCATCTCCACCCTCATCAATCCCTCCAACCGATACTGATAAGTAGGCCTGTGAACAAACGTTAATATTCGAAACAGTTCGACGTATTTGGCTCGAAAAAGCTTGATTCGAAGTGCGATTCGACATGTCAAACCTCAAACCAAATATAAAAAGTGTATATTCGTCAAACCGAGCCAAACGGTGCGAAAAAGCTTGGCTCGATTCATTTATGTCATCTTTTATATATATATAATATAATTATATATATAGTAAAACGTCTATAAATTAATAATCTTTCTAAGATAATTAAATTTGTCCGGTCCCGACTTCGGCTAGTTAAAAAAATTAGCGAAATCGATAAAATAATAAAATAATACTTTTTAAAAAAATTCCTTTATAATATAAGGTCCCACGAAAATTATAAATTAATAATCATTAGAATTGAAATAATATAGTTACAGTTTATTTAAAATATGACTCTGTAGTAGTTTGTTTTTTCTTAAAGTTCAAATCATATTGGAGTTGATCTCTAATTTTTCTTATTGCATCCATTAGTTTCGGTGTTGTGTATTCGAATTGTAACATAAATTTCTGAAGAGTTCTAGACGCCAAAAGTACTTCCTTTCTGGTAAAGGTTCCGAAGACAAGGTATCATCTTCATCTTTATCATCAACATTGTTCTCAATGATAGTAGTAATATCATTAAACTCTTCATGTCATTAAACTCTACATATATTTATGCAAAAACTCTTCATCTCATTCAAAAACTCTTTAAATTAATAAATTATTAATTTATAGATAAATTAAACTCTTTAAAATTATTGTCTATTTAATTATCGAGCCGCACCTTTTCAAACGGTTTGGCTCGAATCAAGCCAAATCAAACCAAATATCTTGTTAAAATTTCCTTCAAACCTCTAGCCAACCTAATTTTTTAGATATTTGACCAAATCAAGCCAAATCAAACCTTAGGTCAAAATAAAATCAAGCCAAACTCAAATATTCAACTGTTTGGCTTGATTCGGCTCGATTACAAGCCTAGTCATGACCATATCATAAGTATTAGAATAAGAGTTGAAATTTTACTCGAATCTACTTATCCGTATTTCATTCATAACTTTCATTTCATTCCATCTATATATCTCATTCAATTCCAAACCCAACATTGGTTCGATTAAATGTTGAATATTGGATGACGTGTCATTATTTAATTTGTTAGGACCTTAAGAACAAAAATATGTAAGCACCATATGCATGCCCTTGTAAGTTAGTACTCCCTCCGGCCTTAAAAGATTGTCACATTTTGACTTTTGTTAGTCAAACATTACAAAATTTGATCATGAATTCCCATTAAACGATAAGAAATAATATAGTCTTGTGGGACCTTGTTAGATTCGTCTCAATATATATTTTTGAAGTATTAACTTTTTATAATCTTATCGCATGTAGAATAATAGATATTTATGTTTTAAATCGTATTTTGTTGACCACTAAAAGTCAAAATGTGACAATCTTTTAGGGACGGAGGAAGTATTATTTTATACTCTTTCGTTTTTTAGTTATCGTTCTTTTATTTGTATATAAATAAAGAAAAACATGAGTCCACAAACATCAATATATTTTATGTTGGCATAAGATATAATATTAGTAACCAATAATTAATGTGTTACATAATTATTGTTTAAATGTTTATTCTGAACCTAACATGGATAATTTATAAATCCATATTTAATAAAATCAGTTCTAACATCTGCAATGACAAATTGAACGAGATCCTCGAGTTATGCATTGACCTCCGTTGTCTGAATCACCTATGCACCATTCCCAACACTTTCCATTGTTTTCAGCACTATCATCTACTCCCTTTCTACAATTCGCCAGCAAGTTTGGGTAATGAGGTAATGGCAGATTCGGTCTGGTGGGTCGTAATTGTACTTTAGAGTCAGATAGTTAAAACTTTACAGATTAGTACTTGAAAATGGCATAAGCGTTGTAATATAGGACCCGAAAATAACAAATGTTGCAGTACGATTTTCAAAGAAAATAGGGACTAATGTGCAACAATTGTCATTGTTGGGGACTATATCGCAACACACTTTCGTGGACTAATCTGCAAAAATATAACTATCTGAGGTCAAAGTGCAACTTCGTCCCACTATTTAAGACCAAATCGACAATTTTTTCCATTTATAATGATCAATCACATAACAAATATATTAACATATGATATATATTACATTTATATAACATATAAAATGGATTTTGTAGTCATATTGAATTAAGTGCACTCATGTATAACATATGATATATAGAAGACATTTATATGACTTAATACTTTGACAATGAATTTAGTGAATGGTTAGGTTTTGGAGAGATAAATAAAAACCTATGCAAAAAAGTAAGGTAAAAATTAGGAGAATTGAGATAGTCTTCATTTTTGTGGATCTCTAACTCTTGTGAAAATTTCTACAATTGAAAAATATACTCTATTTGAATGGTACATAATAGATTAGTGTATCTATATTTATAGCAAATTCTTGAGTCTTTACTATTGAAGTTCAATATATTAAATTAATTAACCTAGACCAAATAAAGTTAATAATTTTCGTTGGTACTAAATCTTGCTCTGAAAATATTCAAAGTCATATATTTGGCAAGGGTGAGAACGTTCATTTTA